>VURO01040845.1:4401-14738 GCA_015108175.1 Pelvicachromis taeniatus
TATATATATATATATATTAGTGTGTGTGGTGTGTGTGTGTGGGTGGGTGTGTGTGTGTGTGTGTGTGTGTGTGTGAGAGAGAGAGAGAGAGAGAGAGAGAGAGAGAGAGAGAGAGAGAGAGAGAGAGAGAGAGAGAGAAAAAGAGAGAGACAGCGCATAAGTCGGGTATATGTAAGACACACTATATTCCCAAAAGTGTTCACTCGCCCATCCAAATAATTGAATTCAGGTGTTCCAATCACTTCTGTGGCTACAGGTATGTAAAACCAAGCACCTAGGCATGCAGACTGCTTCTACAAACATTTGTGAAGTAATGGGTCGCTGTCAGCAGCTCAGTGATTGGGAACGACAGCAAGTCAACCACCACAAGTGGTAGGCCATGTAAAATCACACATTGGGGTCAGGGGACACTAAGTCTCTAGAGGGCAGAGGTTATCAACCTACTGCAGAGTCAATCTGCAAAATTCCAAGATTAGCTCAAGGACATTGTCTGGAGAACCTCATGAAATGGGTTTCAATGGCCGAGCAGCCACCACTGGACTCTAGAGACGTGTTCTCTGGAGTGACCTATCATGCTGCTCCAACTGGCAATCTAATGGATGAGTTCTGGCAATTGCCAGAAGAATGGCACTTGTTTGACTACATTGTGCCAAGTGTTAAGTTTGGTTGAGGGGAGATTATGTTGTGGAGTTTTTTTTCTGGAGTTGGGCATGGCCCCTTAGTTCCAGTAAAGTGGACTAAGCACACAAAGACATTTTGGACAATTTCCAACCCCAACTTTGTGGGAACTGTTTGGGGATGCCTCCTTTCTGTTCCAACATGACTGCACACCAGTGCACAAAGAATGCTCCACAAAGACATGGATGAGTGAGTTTGGTGTGGAAGAACTTTACTGGCCTGCCCACAGACTTGACCATAACCTGACAGAACAGTTTTGAGATGAATTAGGGCAGAGACTGCCTGGCTCAGGCCTTCTCATCCAAAATCATTGCCTGACGTCACAAATGTGTTTCTTAAAGAATAAAAATTCCCACGGGCACACTCATAAACCTTGTGTAATGCCTACCGAGAGGAGCTGAAGCCATTATAGCTGCAAAGAGTGGGCCGACATCATATTGCTGTAAACCTCATTAAGAATGGGATGTCGTTCAAGGTAATATGCATGTAAATGTAGACAAGCAAATACCTTTGGCAATATAGCGCAACTGGATTGTAATAATTTTCTTTTGTAGCTTGAAATATGAAGAAGACCGTGAGGTTGTACACAGAGATGTAAACAGTAAGGTGTAAAGCTGTGGATTGACACTAATGTCATTCTTACTATCTACTGTATTTCCTAACTGTCACACACAAGCATTAAACTGCTGAACCCCTCATGAGTGGAAGTGTATGAAAGAGGATTGACAGCTTGGTACTAAAGACTTGAGCAGATGAAGTTGAGGTTTTGGACTGACTGCTTATAAAAACCTGTCTAACATAAGACCAAGAGACCATTAGTCCACTAAGCTCTATTCTGACATCCCAGTACCCATGCACCATGCCAACTGGTTGTCCCCAATCAGTCAACACAGCAGAAGGATGGCTGTCATTCAGCTGATGTCCAATAAGTCCATTACTGGAGTTGGCAATGATGCATCATGTTAGCAAATAGACAGTTTGACCGCCATTGACATTGGTCTAATGTTGCTCATAGCACATTAGATAAACTCTGATGAATGTGACATTGTTAACAAAGGCTGTGGTCTAGTGTTTTAGTTCGGAGAAACAAGCCACCATGAAAACATTATTCAGGTTGAGGTAAAATTGGGGAACTGAGCCGAACGCTCAAACAAGCCTCCATTTAAACAAAGTCTAATTAATGTCTCTCTGTTAATCATTCAAGGCCGACAGATCAGTTCTTCACTAAGGTGTTAAACTATTTGATATCAATTAATGTGCACGTTGTGGGAAGAAAATAAATAAATCACAATCAGAGAAACATGTCACAGGAAGCTGAACCGTTTATGGCAACAAAAGCTTACATAAGATGTGTTTGACTGATGAAGCTCTGCTGTCTGGGAAACTCCTAAATCAATCAAAGCATTTGAAAAATGCTGACAGGGGCAATACGACTCTACTGTGACCAGATATGAAAGAATGGAGAACATTCATATCATGAAGATATGAATGCACACAGCAGAAGATGCATCTAAATATATTTTGATTATGAGGGAGACTCAAAAAGAGTCTCTTAACGGCACACTTTTAACACATAATTGAAAAGTGAGGCAGTAATCGGCAACAAAGCATTAGATAGCCACAGATCAATCACTGGCAAGGTGCCAGCAGGTGATGCTACACTCACACACACACACATATATATATATATATTCAATTAGAAAGTAAATAACCAAAAGGATGAGCAGAAGTAAACAATATTATAAATTTTGTATTTAAATTACGTATTATAAAATTAGATCCAGCCTTTAATGTTATTGTTACATAGCAAAGCGTCTTACCTCAATTTATTTCATTTTACTATTTCAAGCCAAAAAAATAAATAAATGAATGAATAATAAATAAATTAAATCACTCACTTTGTTTTAAAAGCAACCCCTTTGTTCTGATTGTTTCACAACCATTTTTATGTGAATAAAACTACAAAAAAAAGGTCTAAAAGACTAGGCATTCTTCAAGCGTGTGTGTGTGTGTGGGGGGGGATAAAGTAATCAGAATAATAAACCATTGGCTAGTGAAATAATACACAAAGTCTAATTAATGTGTGACTGTGAGCAATTGTTAGAAATAAAAAAAAATCTAAAAAGGTAAAGGAACAATTTGCTGAATTCCAAGACAGTAGTAGTACATAAAAGTGACAAAAATGTCATGATTAATAACCTGAACATTAGAAGGCCACCCATGTCTAACAGGAGATATAAAGCTTTAAAGTTGGTGAAGCAAAACATCTTCAGATACCTCCCTAATATGATGTAGAACAGCACTGTGGAGGATATGAGACCGTGTTAAACTTCATCTCATTAAACAGAAATGAGCCTGAGCTGTCAGTTTTGCTTTAGACCTGCTGCTCCATAGTCTTTTACTGTCCGCTATTAGCTGTAGTAATAATAACACAGACGGGTTGCTAATTTCAGTAGAATTGTCTGACTATAAGTTAATATTTCATCTCTTCAGCAGATGTGAGGCTTCACAGAACAACTTGTTTTGTTACTGAAGTGGACACAAGATTATGGTGTTTACCTAATGATTTTTTTCTTGTTAATGAAGACGTTTACTGGTTCTGCTCTTGCTAAAAAATTTTGATGTCAGCAGACCGTTAAAACAAGCCAAAAGGCTACACCCTAGCCAACAGGCAACAGTTCATCTCAGGATGGTTAAAACACACCCTCTTAGATGAGCCTTGGCTGGATGTAGAACAGGCACTATGTAATAATCTAGAGATTTCAGAACTACCATTTATCAGCTCAAACATCAAACAACATGAATGCTTTAAAAGCATCAACATCAGCTCTTCTCTGACAGCATGGTGGGAGTTTCTAAAAATGACAGTCTTCATTAATCCCATGAATAATGGGAAACATTAGAATATCAATAAATTCAATCCATAGTAAAAAAAAAGAAATTTAAACATAATCAAGTTGAATTACAAACACCATCAAGCATGGTACAATTTCTTACTCTTAAAACACATAAATTACTGTCTAAAATATACAGAATACTCTCTAATATAGATCAATCAATATCCTTTCCTATTGCAAAATGGGAAGCAGATCTATCAGCCAACCTAGAATTACTGTGTTGTCGTGTTTATTGGGTTGCTCTCTTTTTCCTTGTTTTCTTCTTATTTTTTCTCTCTCAACATGTGATCAGCGGATTTCTTTTTTGTTAGTGTCTTCTCTCACTGTATTTCTTTCCCTTCCTTTATTTCTCTCAGTGATGATCCACTTAGTAAAGTAAAACCGTTGGGCAACTCTCTTGGTCTTCAGACAATAATTCTGATGGCAAAAAAAAACTAATGGGAAAGGTAAAAAAAAAAGGTGCTTTAAGACAAAAACTTTCCATCTACTGTTCACATTGTTTCATAATGCATACAATCGCATTTTTCATGAATGAAAGAAGTGTTTGATCCAAAACACACGACCAAGGCAACAAATGATTGACTCAAGAAGAAGCATATTAAGGTCTTGAAGTGGCCTAGTCAGTCTACAAACCTTAATCTCAAAGAATAATCTGTGGAGGGAGTTGAAGGTTTGAGTTGCTAAACATCAGCCAAGAAACAGTAATGACTTGAAGAGGATCTGCAAAAATGAGTGGGATAAAATCCCTCCTGAGATGTGTGCAAAATGTTTGGCCAACTACAAGACAGGTCTGACTTCTGTTATTGTCAACAAAGGTTTTGCCACCAAGTACTAAAGCATCTTTTGCAATGGGATCATGCATTTTCTGGATTTTCTGGCTATTGTTCTGTCTCTCACTGTTTAAATAAACGTACCACTGAAACTATAAACTGAACTATAAACCTTCTTTGTTAGTGGGCAAACCTACAAAATTAGCAGGGGCTCAAATATTTTTTCCTGATTGTATGACATATTACTAACCCTGCACATGCTCTAAAATATCAGAGCCTAACTTAACAAAGAGACTTGCAATTTAGATTGTGTTGAACATTAAGTGTAGATTGTGAGTTCTACATGTATATACTGTGCAAATATGTGGAGTCCGTGACTCTCTTGAGTTATAAATTCAAGGCAAACCAAAATCTGTTGCACCTTCAAACTGCTCTTACCTCTGTTCAGTACAGCAGAGACAGTTAGCAGTAGTATAAATATTTGCATTAACTAAATAAAAAGTGTTCATAAAGTATACAAAGATATGAAAATACTTAATAACAGACCATAGAATATACAGAGTATATGCTGGAGTATACAGTAGCTGAATATTTACACTCAAAATATGTCAGTAGTGTTTCGATACCTTTGATCTTACTTGCACTCACAATAAATTCTGCAATGGTCTAACTCTTTTAATAATGCATCTTTATCAAATTATCCATAAATTGCTCGATATTTGGAGCATGATCAGCCCGGGAGGGGCAGGCTCTACGTCAGTAAAGCAAATGTGGGATGGTGCTGAGGACAGGAGCAAACCCGACTCAGATTTTTATCATTTCCACACACGTCAGCACTGGAATTTAAACTGAGGCAAATTGCCAACCTCTACATTTTCAGAGTGTCCCATATACTGTAAGACTCAAGCACAATGCAAAAATACACAGCTCACATGACACAATAATTTCTCACAGGCTCTGGTCTGTACATACAAAGGATGGAGGTCAGTTCTCAGAGACCTGACTCAGTGTGTCTTACTGTCTTATTTGAAGTCTATTGTACAGGTTAGTAAGTTGTGTTGCCCTCAGATAACACTTGCGCAGATGCACTACTGTCATATGTGTGCATGGAGATCACAGAGATAAATAAACAAGTGATTTTTTCTTAGTTGTTTCTTCTAATGCTGCAGTTACCTACTCCTATTCAGATCTCTATTCTGTTCTATGTGGGCGGTCTTTAACAACCCCACACACGATTAGTTGAAACAAAGCTGTAATTCCCAGCCACTGAATTCAAATATGGCGGAGGAACATGACAGCTTAGACAAAGTGCCAACAATTCCTGTGTATTTTTATAGATTAATATTAATAGATTAAATATAAGATTATACATTTATAGATACCATATTTTCCGGACTACAAAGCGCACCTGAATATTAGCCGCACAACTTGAAAATATGAAAAAATCATATTTTGTTCATATATTAGCCGCACCAGACTAAAAGCCGCAGGTGCGCTAGCGGGCTAGCGGGCTAGTAGCGCTAGCGAGTGGGCTAGTAGCGCTAGCGAGTGGGCTAGTAGCGCTAGCGAGCGGGCTAGTTGCTAGTAGCGGCGGTGCACGGCTTGCCTTGCAGGTGGAGGGCAATGGAGCGACTGCTCCACCAGCCTCGGAAGAGCCCCGCAAAGCGCACCGCCGCCCGACCGACCCAGCCCTTAGAGCCAATCCCGAAGTTATGGATCTGACATGGAGACCTGCTGTAGATATGGGTACAGGGCCAGCGAGAGCCAGCTTGCTAATCTAGTCTCTTTTTCGCCCTAATTCGTACGTGCCGTACAAAGTAGTGCCTACTTTGGTTGGCGGACGGACATGTGACCAACATATCACTCTTTTCCGTGTCTGATCACATGCCTTTCCGCCAGGCAAAATGGCAGAACAAACCAAAACAAATCCTCTTACAATGTCACAAAAATCATGAAAAAGCCTTAGAAAAGCCGCACCAGACAATAAGCCGCAGGGTTCAAAGCTTGAGCAAAAAGTAGCGGCTTATAGTCCGGAATTTACGGTAATTACACACGTTTCTATGTACATTTATAATTGTCCAAATCTGACAAACTGCTACCATTGGTCTGTCCTTATTTACACTTATGATATGGAAGGGCATTTAAGTACAACTTTCAGGACACAGTGGTGTATGTGCTTCTGCCATGTCATCAAAGGACGTAGGCAAGGCAGGCAGCAAGATAATCTTTATAAACCCCTGATGAGTGAGGACAGAATGATGGAAAATAAGTTGCAGTTCAGCCAAATTAACATCATCACATCTCTTCACCTCATCATGTCAAATCAGGCACTGTTATTAACAACCTCTGTGGGTTGGCAAAACTAATTTCTGTGATGGTGCATCAACAGCATTTATTTATTTATTTATTTTAATTTATGAAGGCAGCGAAATTCTAGCAGCATCATAAGACAAATGAAGAATCCCCTTGGAAACAAATCTCATTTGGTGTTGATTAAAAGTCTAGCCTTTCCTCAGCAATTCCACTGTTGTCATATTCAGGTGTCATACCTGCCACGCACTCTTCAGCTATTTACATCCCCTCTCATTTTGCTGTATCTTCTGGGAAGCTGACATAATTTATATGAACCTCAAGCGTTATTCTACATTGCTTTAAATGGATGCATGCCTACATTTTATGTGTTTTCACTAATGTTATTCAGATTGCCTACTTGTGTAGGAATCACAGTCTGTCTTTTCACAACCTCAAGATCAAAGAGGAGAGATCATTAGAAGAAACTGAGTGTGATTTATTGATATGTAGAATTCAGTTAAGCTATTTGGTGATTATACTCTGATGGCCGAACGGAATCCCAGCGGTGGTGGGGATATGGGAAGGACCCCCTTGATTCTAGAAGCTGGTGGTGGAGATAAAAATGGAGGCTTGGATAGAGCCTAGGTAACACGGGAGAGGCCGGAGGAGGTGGTGGGTTGTACAAAGGTGTCTGCAAGGTAGAATGACAGATGAGCAGTGAGATTTAAAGTATGCAAAAGGTTGATTGGTTTAAAGAAGTTTGGCAGAAAGATGATTGGACTAGACCAGTGATGTTGCAATGAGCTTGACAGCGTGGGAAAGTGGAAGTGATGTAAAGCTTAGATTAGCCACCAAACCCCTGGGACTGAACTTGTGCATAAGCTTCATCTCTGTACAAAGACAAAGTGAAGACTTTAAACTCGTGAAAATAAATCATGAATAGTTGATGCAATCTGTGCAACTCTAAATCTACATGACTGTGACAGGTAGCTGCTTACAGAAAAGCTGGAAAGATATTCACTGAATCAAATGAGTGTTCCCAACTTTTCAAACTTAGACAATGACTTAAAACTTTTAGAAAAAAAATAAAATAGCACCGGTCACACAGTGGAAGCCAAGCATACATGAACCATCTATGGCAACACTGTTGAAGATATCTTCAATTTTACTCAGTCGGGTGTCAGTCTTTCTCGTTTGGCTCTGACGGAGGCGGTCACATCTTTCTCCCTCTCCCTCACTTATCTTTCCTGCTTAGCTTTTCATGTCTTTTGTCTAGTCTCGTCTCACTCTAACACTCAGAGACGCTCTCAGTCTTGTTCTCTAAAACCTAAAGAATTATGAATTTGATCAACTGGTCCCGTAACAAAATTGACACCCTCTTCTCGACGAGAAGCCCGGGCTCGGGAAAGCCTGATTGTCCTGCAGAGATGTTTGCTGCTGGATATTCGATGGTTGGTTGAGTTGTGTGTCTGGTGACACTCGATGGAGAACATTGAACAACATCTACCTGTTCAGTACCACGATAACAGAGTTCTGGCTGATCAGAGCAGGCACAGACCTTGCTTATCAAGAACAAGAAGCGGCTACAGTCGTTCAAAACCCCCACAAGGCTGGCCGAGATGATTGACAATTGGCAGAGCTGTGAGTACTCAGACTGTGTTAATTGAAGCATATGGGCAAGATTTTGGAGAAGCTCATGGCTCTACAACAGAAATTGAGAGAATTGGTGACCAGTGACGGACATTAGACCAACTGTAAAAACTGGATGCAGTTGTTCGCACTAACCAAAACCACCACCATCTTCACTCATGCGGCTATCCTGCTGGTGCCAGCTGGAGGCCTGCCAAGGTCGAAGCTGACTGGAACAACAAAATTCTCCCCTGTTAACAGGACTGTCTGGGACTCTTTGTCCCTCCTTCAAAGCCACCTGGGTCCACTGGAGACTGCTGACATTCACTTAACCGGGCTTGATGACGCTTTCTCTCAGCTGAACACGGGATACACACACATGCACACATACGCATGTAACTGACACAGACACACACTCAGCCCACCACCCCCCACCTCTAAACATCTCTAAAGTGTCTCCCAGCCTATGTAGGTGGCAGGTCTGGACCAGCGCCGTGGGATGGCAGCAGGACCGGATGGCTGTTTGTCTACACTGGACAATTATTGCCAAATGCCACGGGTGAACACTTAAAGCAAAAAGTTCTAATTGTGTAAACTAATAATGACTCTTGCATATCACTTTAATTGCCTTTTAAATAGTGACAGAAACAAAGCACTAAAAAGTCTACTACCACAGAAAAGTGCACTGTCAGCACTTTGCAACGCTCTCACAAATTATTCGTTAACGTCACACTACCAACAACTTTTCTCCTGTTCTGTCGAGCAATATTGATTTAAACACATATTTCTCTGTTTGCTTTTAAGGTTCTTCACTGTGCTGGATTCAAGTAATGAAATAAGTAAGATAAATATAACTGCAACCTGTTCTACATTGACAGATACCTTCTGGGGTTTTTTTTTTTTTTGGCATTATTGAGGCAATAGTTTTTGTAATGTGCGTGTTTGTTTTTCAGTTGCTAAACTTATTGTTGAAAATAAATGAGAAGCCAAACAGAGCAGTGATGATAAATTACAATTCACACTTTAGCAGCTGCCCTTGTTAAAGGCAGAGAGAATAGGCGGAACAAAAACCTACCTTTGTAATTAAAATAGATGCTTAGCAAAAGATAAATACTTGTTAACTGAAGAAAGCAGCTGAGCTGATTACACATTTAAATGAGAGAGTAAACCTGCACATTTAAGCTATTGTGTGCAGGTTTGTGTGCACACATAGATAGATAGATAGATAGATAGATAGATAGATAGATAGATAGATAGATAGATAGATAGATAGATAGATAGATAGATAGATAGATAGATAGATAGATAGATAGATAGATATTCTTTTGGCTGCACTATTGAAAAGCCGGCAGCAAACAGTGTCAACATCCAAATCAATGGAAGTCACAGCAGATGACAGTTTTAAAGTAGCTTTGCAGAAAGATGGGCGTCATTGCTCCCCTCAGAGGAAACAATGGCTCAGCCTGCTGTCAATGATTTCACTGTCTGTCATGAGCATACAGAATTGGCAAAATAATTGCAAGACAGAGATATACAAAGAAAATGATGGCTTTAAATCACAAGAGTTATGAAACAAGAGGTAATAGAGGCCAAAGGTTATTTAAAAGAAAAAGAAAAGAAAAAAGAGAACAAGTCAGCACTCCCCAGTATGGACTAATGGCTGGTTAGTCAGCCTCATGTATATACAGTAGAACCCCGGGTTACAAGCAGCTCTGTATACAAGTATTTTGATTTACAAGCCGCGATCAGAGCAAAATTTCTCCCCGGTGTACGAGGCCTGCCTATTTTACGAGCCGAGCTCCGATACGTCACCTGTAATAATGTGAATTATTGTTGATAAGATGATTTGTTCCACAGTGGATTGTGTTGCTGCACGGATGTTTTAGAGTATGACACGAGTAAGTTGGTGTTGGGTCGGAACGTTAGGCTGTATGCTGTTGATGTACATGGCAGAGTTAACCTGAGTCATCTGACTTATTAATAAACCTTACTACCCCGTTGGGTAGGAAATAGATATTCTGGAGTCTGTCGTGAATGAGACCAGAATATAACAACCGCTAGTTTCCGCTTC
>VURO01040852.1:6458-21037 GCA_015108175.1 Pelvicachromis taeniatus
TTGCAAAAAAGGGAAAAAAAAAAAAAAAAAAAGTATGAACAAAGCAAGAAGAAGCATACTCAAAAATTTTAATTCATAACAAAAAATGCCATGAATTCCTGTTTTCACATTGTAAAACTGCTACATAAAGAAACATAATTCCTGCCAGGAAAAAAAAATGGAAAAGTTGGAACGCCAGTGTAGCGTAGCATGTAAGATGAGTCACAGTTAAATCAATATGGGATTTTTAAACGGAAAAGTGTATAGAAGTTGTTTTACAAAAACCTATCAGTCTTTGTTATGTGGAACTGGCTTGTAATGCACAACTCCAATTAACCAGGTCAAATTCCCCATAAAACCATCCTGCTTGCGCAAAGTGATTAATGACAATTTTGATGAGAGCTGAAATTTAAAAAGAAAAGAACAGGAGATTTTTTTCCATCAAAGGGGTCATGAGAAAAAGTGGCCACATCCTCTTGTTTGCTTGCATTCCCAGGGCGGATATCTTTCTTCCATCTCGGTCCTCTCCCTCTTTCATGCCTCTCCTTTTCAGTCACGAGCTTTCTTCTTAGCAATGCAATGTTGCACAGCATGAAGCATGCAGCAACAGTTAGTTTAGCACGGGGGGTGGGGGGGATATAAACACTGCAGTTAAAGAAGCAAATTCTGGCTTTGAAAGCCACACAGATGGAGTCATTTGATTATTATAATCCGCCCTATTTTTTTTGTACTGTAAAACACACACACATTAATTTTAAATCAAAAGCTTTTGACAGTTCATTTCGTGTGCCGGTTTGCTTGTCTTGATTCCCTAAAATTTCATGAAATTAGCATGTTGTCTTACACTGCTTGTTTATACTGAGTGTCACATCCTCCAGGAGTATAATAAAGATTTATATTGTGTCAGTGATTCATTTTGGGCGTTCTTTTAGTTGAGATCTGACAGCATAAAATACCAGCTGACTCTGAGAGAAGTACCCTTTAACATGTCACTGGCAATGAGATGAGAAGCTGCAGGAAGTAACCTCTTACAAATGTTGCATTTACACTCTGAGTGGCTTAAAGAACGTGGGCTGTCGAGGCGTGCGAATGGGTGACACATGGGGCGATGCTGGGCAGGGAGGGAATGGGGAGCGTGGGTGAAGCCTCCTTGACCCTGAGCAGCGCAGTGGGTGTGGATGGGTGGGGGTGATGGTGGCCTTTCTGGGGCGCTAAGTGCTCTGCTTGTCCAGCCCTGGCAGGTGAACTGGCAGGGGCTTCACCCCGAGGTTGCAGGGCTCAGCACTGAACAGTGGCTCTGGATAGGGGGTTCTGGGATACATCCTGATTGAGAATGCGTGTGTGTGTATGTGTTTGTAAGTGAGTGTGTTTATTTGGTTGTACAAGTTCATATACATAAGAGCACATGCTCATATGGGCTTAGCTTGTGTGTACGGCTGTGCATCTTGGTGTTTAGCCCCTAAATGATGAACACGCTGCTTGTACCAGTTGGCAGATGGGGACCCCCAGCCCTTTCTAAGAGTAGGGTAACATGCTGACGAGTGTTTCCAAAGAGGCTCGACAGGCTCTACACGGTTGGATCTTTGGGGCCCTCTAACCTCTCTGTCGTATCTGAGGGGCCCTACCGAGCCTCTGCGGTGGCCTTTTTCCATTCAAAAGGGCGTATCGTCTCTGCCCTCGGGACCCAGCTTCTCTACCTGGCATGAAGGGTGACAAAGAGGGCAGTAGAAGTCACCGGATACGAGGGTTCGCGTGGACAGGACAGAAAGGAGTAACACGCCAAGCTACATCGCCCCGCTTCCCAAGCTGACATGATAAGAGCTGTTCCCGAGAGCCACTTTGACCTGTTTCGCCTTTATGAAAAGGAGATAATCCTTGCCTACTGAAAATGCGTTTGATGGCGAAGTGTGTAACACCTCCTGCGCCACATTCACAAGTGAATCCTGTCATTGCGGAGCAACATGTGAGCAATTCCTGCCTGCTTTGATTTCATCTTTTGCATGTACATTTATTTTTTTTTTGCCTGTTGTTGTTGCTCAAAGTCGCGCACTTGTATGCATCCACCTCACCATAAACGCGTGTATGACAAGTTTATAATTGTAGCTCCAAATCAGCGTGTTGGTGTGTGCGCGTGTGCCACATGGAGGCAGAGGAGGCCATAATTGGCATTCCTACCTCTGTGTGCCAGCCGGCTCTCTCTCCTCTCGTCAGAGTGAGAGTTGACAAAGAGAGCGCCAAGCGTTTCCAATCCCACATCCCTCACTTTTTTTTTTTTTTCTTCGCGGCCTGTGACGAGAAGAAGGCGAGATCTGTGCGTGCGTGTGTGTGTGTGTACGTGCGTGTGTGTTTTGGATTAGTGTCTTGCTGCACAATAAATCTTTGTTAAACAAATGCAAAGCAGATGGCACCGTGGTGTCTCCACCGTGAGGAGAGAAAGAAAGAGAGAAGGAGAGAGAGAAAAGGAGAAAGAAAGAGGAGGAAAAAAAAAAAAACCTGCACGCCTACTCCTTATTCTCATCCTCCACAGACACACTGATCATGCACATTACACAGACGGTGACTGTGTCGAGCTGCAAAACACTTAATCCTGGAGTGGAAGCTAAAGGTGGCGTCTGAATCGCTGACGGACACCCAAACACATTCTGTTCATGAGAGAGAACATTTTGTTTATCAAAAGGCACTGTCAAGCGTGCCTGTTGATACTAATGATAGAGCTGACATTTTTTTCCTTCTTCTTCTTCTTTTTTGCCCCAGCGCACACGAGGAAGACGTGACCGGGCCACGCGCCGCATTAAAGCAAGGTTAGGGGAGGTAGAGGACTTTGTTATGTCTCTACCTTTTCATGTAGAAGTGGCCTTTTCTGCATGAGGCCGGCCACGCTTGGCCCCGGCTGTCGCTGATAGTTATGGATCCTTTCACGAGCTCCCATGTTCCCTGACACAAAAGAACGAGCAGGCCCCTGGGCGATATTGTGCAAAGGAGCCGCGTTTACAAGATGGCCACAGACGGTCGCGCGGTGAGACTGATTTGCTCGTCACGAAGGAACACGGAGGATTCCCAGTGACCATTGTCCAGATCAGGCATATCTCACAGACTGCGGGAGGGCCGCTATTGGATTCAGGGCATATGCGAAAAAATCCTCCTGTTTATACTTCTCGATGAGTTATTTATTTTTGCTCATTATAATATTCAACCTGACATCGTGTCCAGTCGGCCCTGTGTAACCTCTGTGAGGAATCATGGGACACACATTTAAAAATAAGAATAACAGAGAGCACAGTCATAATTATGATGATAGGTGACAGTGTTACTGAGCCAAGCATCATTGCAAATGACAGCGAGCCTGTGTGTTTATATTTGCGTGCAGGCGCATCACACTGCACAAAGTGGAAATGTGCTCCTTTGAATCACCACAAGTATTGCTCACAGATATGAGACTGGGGCTGATTTGAACTGTTCTGCTTCGCACAGCCGTAGTATTTTACCTGTGCTCACTGTGGGTCGTGATTAATGAACTTATAAAGCTACATACGCTTGAGACTTATTTAAATACATTCGCAAAGTAGCCAGTCTAACAGAAAGAACCATTACCCATGCTGATGAGCCCAACATCAAGGTGCAGTTCTCTTCCCCTCAAAAAGCCGAGACTCATCCTTGGCATATATTTTTAGACTTCGTGTCTGACTGCGAGGCCAGATTGAACCACGTTTTTCAGCACTGCAATCTTTACTCCTTTCATCTTGCCTGGAAATGGAGGGAAAGCATCACTTAACATTGCAGCTTACCACACAATTACCTGAGTACCTGTTCTCACTGCAATTACAAGCCCAAGACAAATAATTAGTCTGACAAATGACTGCTGGGCACATCGCCCTTGTTGTGGTTGAGCCGTGTAATTTGGAGACCCAGCTCGAAATGCTGGCACTGTGGCGGTAATTAGCGATAGGCGATGTAACTTTACACCCACAGAGAGTGTATGTGCACGAACGTGTATGTTTGTACGTGCCACTGTGAGTTCACGTGTCACCGCAGCCTCGGTTGCAATCATAAGCTTCAGAACCTGGAGCCTGGGTTGCGGGAATCTCTGCGTGTCGGCCCTGATCTCCCAGTCAGCGACACAGACAGCAGCAGCCCACCTGCCAGCCTGTCACATCTCCCCAGCGAGGGGCTGACACCGTATTGTCAATGCCGCAGATTGAACGGCGATCTCTTTTACAATCCCACCACCCCCGCCCCCCTTCCCTCCCCTCTTCACTTCATCTGCCATCATCTGTGGTCTGTCTGCACATCGCCGTGTGTGTATCTGCTCCTTCCTACCTTCCTTCCTTCATTCACTCAGTCCCGGTTGTCACAGCTGACAGAGGCTTGTCAAATGTTCCCGCAGCTGCAGGTTCATCCATCATTAAGCGGCTGAGGAGAATTGAAATAATCTCTATCAGAGCCCTCGGGTAGTGCTGGCGTCTTTGGAGATGCCGGGTCTGTAGACTGCAAGGCCTCGCTTGTAGGAGGCATCATTACTTCCACATCTGTCAGATTTGAGTAAAAGGTTACATGGTTAGGGGAAAAAAGAAGAGTCGCGCAGGCAAATTCAGGATGATAGAGCAAAGTCATAAAAGTAATTTGAACTGTCTGCGGCGATACATCAATTCTTGCTTTCTTTGCCGCTGAAAAGACACAGCCATGTATGCATGCTCATCCGCATATGGCTCAGCCCTCCTTTTATTATAAATATGCAAAAACAAACAGCCCCCCCCCCCTAACGACACACACCACGCACACATATGCACACACGCGCTCATGTTTTTGAGTTCCCGTGGGGGCTCTTTAAGAACATTGGTTCTCTGAAGTAAATGGATCGCAGGTGTTTTCTTCCACCTAAGGGAGGATTTTACAGGAACAGAGACCTGACCTCTCTATGGGGATTAAGTGCAGGTAAATCCGGGGTGTGTTCCCTGCCTGGTCACGGCAGCCTGGGAGGCCATGTCTGACTCCCCTTAGTGAGTCACAGAGGCCCTGGAGCCCTGAGCGCACACCAGGCGGGCAGACCTCCTCCTTGGATGGCAGCACACAACTGCACAGTAACCGCTCATACACAGTCGCAGACTGCAGCACAGGTGTGGAGCCGAGCAAAACAAAAATATTCCTAATTAGGTTATTTTTTAATCTATGGAGGCACAGAGCCTAATTACTACAAGGTGTAAATACAGACGTTTCCATATTTACCACTCGTGAAATAACTGAATACGAATTAGAAACAAAAGGGGAGGATCAGGGAAATGTTAAACACAACACAGAAGAGAAAAAAAAACAAAACAACAACAACAAACCCTCCAATGAGAATTAACAAACAAAGACCTCCGTTATTCTTATCATGCTATCTGATCAATCTATTTTTGTTCCTCAACAGCTCTAATCTCTCTCCCACTCCCTCCCGTGTTGCGCTGAGAAACATTTTTTGCACTTCAGAGATAAAAATCACAGTCTTCTCATCCACTCCTCTTCTTTTGTCTCCATTTCACACAACAAAGAGATAACACACCCACGTGTGACAAGTCCACCCACATCCATCAAACTTCGCTCAAATCTGCCAGCAATAGAAAACAAAAGGATGACTCTTTCATCAGAGAATGGGCCAGAGAGCATCGATCACTCGCAGAGTGCTTAAGCAGTGAGCGAGTGAGCGGTATGGAATGGAAACATATAGGCTCCGTATGGATCTCAGATTGATTTTAAGCCACTTGTTTACACCACCTGTAGCAGTTGTTTTGCATTACACAAAGAATTTTGCCGTCATGTGAGACATGTGCTGTCTTTCACTGGGTTCCCCGTCCCCATTTATAAGATAAATTACACTACTCTTCAAAAGAAAAAAACACTTCAATCAAACATGGCCCGTGTCCACTTCTGTGATGTCGTTTCTCTGGGATTTTTTTTTCTTTTTGTGGATAAATTTCATTTTTTGCTTTTGCTTTTACATTTATAGTTCTTCCTATAATCTGATCCACCACAGCTGCTGTAGCTGCTTACTACTGAGCACTTCATCTATTTGTGTTCTTTGATAGCACACATAAGGAAACCCCCCCACTGGCACACTTGAGAAAACTTTTCCAGGGTGAAGCTTTAGTAACAGGAGACATTTATCGTGGCAAACGTAGAAGCTTTCATGAACTGGATATGGAACGATTAATTAGTTGACAGAAGAGCTGACTTATTTGTCTTGAAAATGTAGCTGATTACAGCTGATTGCCAATTATAGTATATTCGCTGGCTCTGGTTTCTTCTAGAGAAATAGCCCCTGTGCACACTTTTGACAGTCTGTATAATGGAGAAGGACAAATGAGGTGATTTTTTTTTTTAACAGCAAACTTTTATTCAATAACCTGCATTCATCTGTGGAATAAAACTCAGCATCCTTCAAAAGAGATAATTTGTGTTACTTTTTAGGATTTTAGCCTCTTATTTGTTTTGTTTGAGTCATTTCCTGTTTTATTTTGGAAACCATGCTTCTCACGCATCCAAATTTGTTTTATTCCATCCTTTGTTCTCCTCCTTACGGTTTTCTACACTGTTACCAGTTAGCTAATTACATTTATAAGTTATATAGACTCATTCCACCCTTGCCAGATTGTGTCTGAACTCATTGTCCACTAATTTCCTGATGTTTCTGAGTGATTTCCAGTGCGAGCCATTTGTGTAGCTTTAACTATGTTAGTCCTTAAAATGAAAGCGTAAAAGCTGTGAAATTTGTTTGTGCGTTAGAAATATTGTTTAACTCACCATTCACACCGTTTAATTTAGCTGGACAAATCTGGTGCATTAATTTTTTCCACAGATCTGACCAATCAGAGCACTGCATTTGGCTACAAATGCTCTCGTAGCTTAAATATATACTGAATATATAAACAGTCGGTACGTTTGACACACATTAATAACCCATTTATGACCTCAGGCTGGATAGTTAAATTGGATTTCTACTCCTCCTCTGTCTTTAGCATTTGTGCTTCCTGCTCATTTGATCAACAAACTACTCAAAACCTGATTTAACGGTTTCATGCAACTGTCACGAGAAGGAGCTTGAATAGAACTCAGTCTGTGTCTCTGTCAGTAATCTTTCTTGGAACAAACATTTTCGGGCAAAATTAATTCAAAACAACTGAGAAAACTATAAAGACGTGTAAGCTAGTAGTCAGTTTTTAAGGTGCTGAGTTGTAACATTAAGCAGCAATCTTGAATAATTGTTGGCTGATGGTCTTTTCTCAGTGCCTTGCCTCCGCTGAAAAATACCTAAATGAATACATGAAAGCTGTCCAACTCACATCTTGACCTTGGCTCGACATATTTCATTAAAGTCGTCATAGACGTCCTTGGTAGACTTTCTAATAAAAGAGAGTGTTTGTTTGACAGTAAGAAAGCTTTTTGAATCTTTTCATTGATTAGGAAAAAAAAGAAAGAAAGAAATGAAAAGAACTTTGAAAGAAAAAGAAAAAGTGTGAGTCAAACTGATGACTCGAGCCTGTGTTTCAGCCAAAATCAGCTGCTCACGTCACAGGGGCTATGGTGCTAAGAGGTGATTGGTGTGATAATCTACACAGATTAAGTCACAAAAATACAAATAAATCTGAATTTGTTTTTAAAGAAATGTAAATGGATTAAAAGTGTTTCCTAAAACAGGGAAATACTACTGTGTGTACTGACTATATATTGTGTATTCACAACCATTTAGTGACCAAATAATAGTAGCACGATTCTGTCTGTTTTTATACATATTTGCCTACGGAGAGCCTACAAAGGCATTTTCACATGCATTGCTCAAATGCCCATTGGTTGATTTGTCGGCTGAAACAGGAAGGGAGTTTAACAGAAGTGGGGAAAGCACGAAAAAACATGAAAGATCAAAACATATGACATAAAAAGTACAAAAAGTACCAAAAAAATAAAAATATAAGAGTAGTAACAAGCAACAAAAAGAAACCAATGCACAAATACATAAAATGCTTGAATCAAAAATTTATGCTGTGCCAATGGGTAAAAAGTGCTGTATAAGGAACAGAAACATTGCTGATAGGATGCTAGAGATGGCTTTCCACAAAGGGAAGCTGTTGTTGATGTGACGCTTCGCTGATTAATCACTGTAGGACAACCATGGGTGCGGAAATCTACTGACCAATATCTTCAAACCTACACAAATCAAACCAAACCTTTCTGCATGGATAGATAGCAACAGAGGGAGGTGAGAAAATAGCTTTGTAATTTGGAAGAACTGAGCCTTTAATGTCAGCTAAAATCCAGAAATGTTATAGAGAGGCAGGCAGGTTCCAAAACATGACACGCGTTTGATTTCTCCCCCCAAAATAATTGTACTATGAGGACAGTAAACCAAAGACATTAACACGACGACAGATGAGCTACTGGCAATGTGATCCAACAGAAGAGAAGAAGGAAAAAGGTCAAGGTAAACTGGACCAGAGATTTAAAATGTTCATCACAATCACAGCTTGCCATCAGCTATTAAGCGTCCGGTAGCGGACAGCCACACAAATCCAGGCCTGACTGCCTCTCACAAAACCTCCTTATCTCACCTGTCCACCTGTCCCGCTCACTCGTCCATCTTCTGCCCGCCGCCCGCCGTGATTGCATCTTTAGTGTTACTACCCAAGCGACAGCTCTGCTGCAAAAGCAACATAAAGTCAGCCATTAAAAAAAGTGTATTTATTATTTCTGAGACACAAGGAGACAGCAGAGAGGATTGCCTCTTCCTGTGGCCGTGCAGGGGTACAGTGATGGAAATGATGGTGAAATCAGCATTAGCAGCCTGGTGAAAGGATGCAGCATCTGTCATGACCATGCCATTTCCATTTTGAGTGATGAGATTAAAAGAAGAAAAAAAAATATATAAATGGATGCATGTTTATGAATGAATCTATCCTCAAGGTATCTGGAGGGATTACATATTATTAGACAGTATGCTGGATTATCATTTTGAGAAATTAACTTTTTTGTGTTACTTTCACTGCTGAGGCTGATTTACAGCATTTATTTAAACTATGGTAGTAGCTTAATGTCACATACTTGGAGCACAAAAACTAAAGCACTAATTTTGCGGGGTTTTTTAATGCGTGTTGTTGACACATCAGTACAGACTCTGTGCTTTAACGTTTTGATTGGTTGCTATTTTTATGCATATTAGTATTAAACACGGCTATACATTAAAATATTCTTCATTCTACATGCTGTATCAACTGTTTATGTTATTGTCTTGTGTTTTCAATAATTACCCAAAAAGGAACTTCCTTTTATAATGCAGGGCTTTGGGACAGAACAATAGTTCATTGCGCTTAAGCCCTGCAAAGTGCCCCCCCCCCCCTTTTGCTAAAATAGACTGTATATGTGTTGTCTTGTTTGGTGCCGGGGGGCGTAAAGGGCTTTAAAGTCAACGGGTGTCGTGCTACTTCCACCAGGCAGCCACCCGTCTCTGAAGCCAGCACGCGTCACACATATTGACGGAGGAAGTTCCACGTGTTTCTGCAGACAGCCCTGTCTGCCTGCTCTTATACTTCGCTCTGCTGAGATCTATCCCTACAGAACGAGGTCAAGCCTGCATAATGACCCTAACGAGTCAAGATTCGCAGGATTAGATTATTTCGAACAGTTTGCAGAACTACCGTTTTGACAACAAATATCCCCGAGCCAGAGAGTGATGGTCGTTCCCTGGCTGCTTCTGACATCGCAAAAACAATGTGTTGATTTGGATTTCACGTTCAACCGCTCGTCGCGTCCGCACGGCTTATGCGGAGAGATATGTCATTCCGGGGGTTAGGCTAATTTCAGCCAGGCCAATTTAGATGATGTCAGTGGGTGCGGGAGAAAATGGAGCTGACCTCTCATGCCCCGCGCTGCTATACTGCGTTAGACTTTCCGTTCACCGAATTTGGTAAATCTGCCGCATTTATTTCCCCCCAGTGTCCACTTCATTACGGAGCGTCTCAGATATCGGGTGCACCATTCCATGACAGATCGCCAGCCTCCACCAGCAGAGCAACGCTGCCCTGCTCTTGTAATGCAAAGAGATAGGAGGCAACGTGAGCGTTCGGTTCAAAAATAAAACACATCGCTTCCACTGTCAGTCTCCTCTTCAGGAAACATTTGGCGGAAAAACGCTGTCCTAATCTGCCTTGTCTTTGGCTGTAATTATCAACCCTATACTATAACCAGGCCTCTGCCTCTCTCTTCTTACATTGTGTCTCTTTTGTGTTTCGCTTTTCTCATCTGTTTTTTTGTTCCCCTTTCTGTCTTTTGATTCCAGCGGATTGAAGAAGAACAGGCCTGATTGTCTCGCCTGAGGTAAGATTTCATAGGTTTACATATCAAAGTCTATAAATAGATAAGAGCTTTTGAAAGGGAAAGTGAGCAGAGAGAGGAAAGTGTGTGTATGTGTGCGTGTGTGCATGCTGATTTGTGCCTGCGAGTTTGTTTGTATGTCTGTATGTGAATGCACGCGTGTGTGTGTGTGTGCATGTGTCTGTGTGTGTGTGTGTGTAAAGACAGAGAGGCTTTCCCACTTGCATACACAGCGAAAAGAGCCTCCACCAAAACAAAAGGGATTATGGCATTTCAAGGGTGTTGTGTTTGCTGTGTTTATTCACATAGCTCATGGGGCTGCGCAGGACCAGCAATGAATGTCAATGTCAGGGAGCGAAAGCGCTGCAACACAAGATAAATATGATGAACAATAAACACAGATTAAGGCTGAATGTGCCACGCTACATCACGCGCAGATCCCAAGTCTCATGACATCAAGTAACCCTTGAAAGTGTTGACATGATCACGTTAAATTAAAAAACGATGATGGCTGCTCGCCTCGAGTGCACCGCCACAGACGAGGCCCGTTCATATGGATAGTTCGGGAAAAATCAGGTGTTGCACCTGCTTAGTGTAGCCCTGGAAGTGGAAGTGGTAGGTGTAACAGGGGGCGGGCCGTATTAGCAGTGATCATAATGCTTCGAGGACGGCGAAGATGAATGCGTCAAGTGCTGTAGTTGATGGAGGTGCTTCGAATAAACGTAATTAGGCTTGGGTGCGCATTCTGCAGCAGGTGCAGTCTGTATTGCAGGTGCAGCAATACTGGCTATTAATGCGCAGGAAGTACAATATCTGCGTAATCAAAATGATGCCTCAGCAAACACACCCTTACCTATACATTTTCCCGTAGCAGAGAGAGAGAGAGAGACAGAGAGAGAGAGAGAGAGAGAGAGAAAAGTTGTGCAGGGAGCGGTGTTTGAAAGATAAAGCCTAATGTGCACAATATTGCAGCGTGTTAGTTAACAACTGTAGCCTTAAGTTTAAGTTAACCGATTGCTTTTCCATTCCCCCGCCTTTTTTTTTTGTATTTCCACATCTAATTACACTTTCATTCATCAATGTTGATTAATAGGTCCTGTGGCACGCCTGCCTCATTTTACTCTCAATTAAGCTGGTTGATGCATGTTCTCATCAAGCAAGATGCATTGGCCTGGTTTACTTGAGGCGCTATTAGTGGACACTGTAATTAGTATCCCAGCACATAGAACTTCCCCCACCTCCTGAGCCCCTCTCCCCAAGCTGCCATCTCTGGCCTCTTTTAATGCCTTCCAAATAATGAAGATAACAGAATAGATGAGGAACGAGCAGTCCAGCTCACGTTAATCATCTTCCTCTCTGCAGTTTTTGCCCCCCCCCCACCTCTCCCCTTCTTTTTTAGTGGGAGAATTATGGCTTGTAAAATCACCAAACTCCCGATGTCTTGACAGACCTCTTTTGTGTGCCAACCACTCCAGCTCCTCCCCGCATTTTCCTTATCAGTGGGGAGATGTATGTCTTTATCACATTTCACACTCAAAAGGGAACAGCAAGCTTGATATATTTGCCAGTTACTAAATGTGGGGCTTTATCGGAAATATCAGTCTAAGTTGTGCACATTAGCCCTCATGCTCTTTGAGAAGCCACTTTAAAAGAAGGCTGATTACACGCTTGTTGCCGTCGTGATACCAGCTTCAGTGCTGGAGCCCCCTCTTTCTCGCTCAGCCAGCTTTCCCAGAGCGCTCTTCTGCCTCTGATTCCCCGCACTTCAAGGGATCTCTCTGAGGAGGGCTCTGGGGGCCTCAGCAAAGAGCCTGGCTGGGCAGACGGAGACTAAAGGATGGGTGAAGATGGAGAGAGATGGAGAGAGAGGCGGCAGGAGTAATAAAGCCAAGAGAGACGGGAAAAGAAAGAAGAGAAGTCACACGGCAGCAGTGTAGCCGCTCTTTGTGCTTCACACACTGTAGCGGTGGCCACGTCTCGTCCCCGCGTCTGTGCGGACGGCTCCCATGGGCCTCTGTGCCGAGCTTGTAAGTGCTAATTGGGCCTGTTAGGGTCAGCAATTAGTCGGCTGCTATTGAAGGATCGTGACAGCCAGGCCTTACAGAGGCCCGTCATTCTTTTAGGGCAGAAAGAACCAGAGCAAAACCGACTGTAACATGGACAAAAGCTGATGCCGAGACGACCAGCAGACAAGCAACAGAGGGAGATGAACCAACAGGATATCCCGCAATGCAATGTGTACTTAGGGTTAGGGGGTAGGGACCGTATGAGGCAAGAGCCCTCTTAGAGACTTCAGTCAGAAGTGGAAGGACTGATGCAACTCTCTCCTCCAAGAAATAATGCATCAACTAGCACTTTTCCCTTCCTGTATCAAATGAAGAGAGTTTGGAGTTGAAATTCTGTGTGAGTGCGATGTGGCGCAGTTTGACTTGCTATTTGTGCCGTCTTTGTGTTGCAGATGCTCAGCCGCTCTCGTACTTCTCATAGTTTGCTTTCCTAAGTGTTGTAGTAGAGGGAGCTATCCAAGGACGAGGTTCCGCAAAGGTTAAAAATGTAATTATCTAAATGAAAGAAGCGATTCTCTTTTTAGTGAAAGTTCAACAACAGACACCAAAGACGGGAAAATGTTTCTTGACTCTCAACGGTGAGAAAGAATAAAGGGAAAAAATACACTCGAGCACCTGTAAGTACCAGCAAGTGGCTCTCAGATGTCAGCGACAGGCGGTAAACTGCCCGACAGTCGGTCCAGCCATGCAGACCTGACGAAGCTCCCTAATGAATATGACAGGGGGTCATTAGCAGATTTGGCCTCTAACAACCACAGCTGTCTCTTATTGTCGGGCCTTCCGGTTTGTGTGGGCGTGTTTGAGATTTAGGGAGGGAGCATCTGCTGCATGCTCAGCAGCCTCACGGCAAAACTGAGAAGTCATGGATGCTTCGTTTTCTTTGTCTTCTTTACAGATAAATTAGAAAACGAGTACTGAAGATTTCTTTGTTTCCAGCTGGATTATTTTCAGCTGTAGGCCTCGGATACGCGAGAAATGTCAGGTTAAGAAATACAAATGTAGGGCAATATGGAACAGATGTCATTTAGATAAAGCGAATAAACAGGAGCATTAAAAGCCGTATTTTGCAGACATTAGCCAAACAGACCATCAAGCAAAAGATATAAGGGAAAATGTTAACATGGTTAACGTCTTTTTGTTAATATCTTATTATCTCGGGAAAAAAATAGAGCACAGTGAATCATGAAACAACTGTGCTGATTTGATTATTGATATTGAAGAAAACCCAGTAATGTTTAAAGCAGGGTTGTCAAATTCATTTCTCATTATGGGCGTCATTGTTTTTAAGTCTGCCGGAATGGTGAAAATCCTTTGTCCTCAGCATAAATAAGTTTAACTTCACATTTAATCCTTGTAATATCTCAAAATAAGAAAAAAGAATTTCAACAGTACGTTGCCATTTATATTTACATGACAAATAAATGCTGCTGTAGTTACTGAAAGAAGTCTGTCAGCATTACTCTTTAGACTGTAAAGAAATAATTATAAAGCAGAAATTTTTTGTGTACTAACAGAAAATGTTCTATTTAATTTTTTTTACTCTGGCCATATTGTAAAAAATGTATATATAATTTATGCCCTCCTACACATTCTCCAAAGACGTCCAGTGGGCTGGATTGGAGTCTTTGCTGGGCCAGTTCTGGTCCCCGGGCCTTAAGTTTGATCCTCCCGGTATAAAATATCACAAGGTGATTAATAATACTGAATTAAAGCATCATAATCATACATGTATCTTGTGCAACAGAGGTGCAGATTGCCTTGTCAGCAAGAGTCCGGTAAAGACATATTAACAAATCAGGCAAGTTCTGTTATGGGCTTCAGTGAGGTCTAGCATTATAATAATATCACTTTATACAAACCACTCAACGCAGTGCTTCACAGGGATTTTGGAGAAGCTTCCAGGCTTTGGTTTTGCCTCACATCATGCCTAACAGCACCTCTCAGCTCTCCTAAATTCACTGTAAAGCACTGCCTCTTATCGCGTATAGCTTAAATCAAATCAGACCCTTTGCCACAAATAACACGGCAGGCATAAAAAGGCGGCGGGGTTGCAGAATATTTGTCTCACGAGTGGCCCTCAACTTGTACCTAAGTGTTACCTCTTTATTATGCAGAAAGTTCAAAGGTCTGTCTGAATGCAGATTTGCATTAAAGAGGAGGGGCGGGGGGGGGGGGGGGAAAAAAAAAAATTTGGGG
>VURO01040852.1:23440-44348 GCA_015108175.1 Pelvicachromis taeniatus
CCCCAAAAGCCACCCCCCCCCCCCCCCCCTCCCCAAAAAAAGGAGCCTCATTATAGCAGTAGACAAGAGCTGGGTTTGTGTACTGACTATCATTCTGGACTTCCAAAACCATAAACACTGTGCAAGCCCATGAAAATAAATAGTCAGCTAATGCCAGAACTTATCCCTGCTGTGGTAGCACGCTTTTTTTTTTTCGAAAATAAAAATAACAGAGGGAGTGATGAAAGAGCATTTGGATCCAGATTTCCTAATGGGCTGCAGGAGCCTGTTTCGAATTACAGGAGGCTAGATGGTGATGGGGCTGGAGCTGGGAGCACCTGATTGTTGTGTTTTTTGGAAAAAAGGAACACCTGTCATCCCCGCTCATTCATCCCTCTTTGCATCCACTGTTTTCAAGCACTCTCGGAGGGAGGAAGGGCGGCCCAAGATGAACGAGGGGCACTGGCAACTACCCAAGCCACTGATATGTGATCACCCTCCCACATCCTAGCATAGGCAGAGAGACAACCCCCCCCCCCCAAAAAAAAACGTCACATCCCAGCCTGCAAAACAGCAAGAGAGAGAGAGTTTAAGAGATGAGAGCTGTGTTTCCTGTTACTCTCACTCCTCCTCCTTCTCCTCCTTTTATTTTGATTTAAGAGCGGAGCTACTTTAGCAGAGATATGAGGGGCTGAGAGAAAATAACAAGGCCTACCAAGAGATTAAGCCTTTAGCCACATGACTGTTATTGGAGAAGAGACTCTGTGATCCTAGCCAGTAAAACACATTTCAAAAGTTTACACGATGCTGTAGCTTTGTGCTCGCTGCCATCATAACAACAGTCGGCTGAGCTTTTGAGTTGCCGTCTTAAGATCAAATTTGAGTCAAATGGATTTAACTGGTTATACTGACAGTTTTTCAGTTGAGTTTAAAAAAAAATAACAATATCAGTGCCCAATTGTGATTTATGTATGCATCTCTGTTCCTTACTTTTTAAATCAAAGAATTAGATGTGTTAGATGTTTTTATTCCCGAAAACATCTCGTTTTTACTTGACTTTTTTCTAATAAAGTACACCAAACAAGTAAGAACAGAAACATTAGATTCAGCTGATGGGTCGATTTTCATTCTTCTTTCATATGTTTGCAGAGAACGTCCTTCAAATTCTGAAGCTCCAAATGCCTTCAGACAGGGCTTTGATCTGATACGCTACTGCTAACCATGACCTCCGACCCTTAAGTGTTCCTTTAGAGATCACATTTTGTTTCTTGTGCTTTCCTCAACAGTTTTAGTTTTTAAAATGGTGCAACTAATCTAGCTTTTAGTGAGCATTTAATAAATGTACGAAAAAAGAGTATTAACGTGTAGTTACCTTTCTGAGAGTAGAGTTTCTGAAGGGTTTTTGGTTATGATACTTAAAGATTTTATATAGAAGTATAAATCCTGTGGATCAGGGTTAGATTACTTTGGACGCACAGTGAGAACCTGTGCATGTGCACAATCCACAGAAACACCCCTACATATGAACCCTGGACCTTTTTCATTCTTCTTTTCCTTCTTTTATCAGCTTGTTTCATTTTTGCTTTTTTAAATTTAACATGTCTTAAATCTAAAATATGCAATAGTTCACAACAACCTGCTTTAAAATGAAAAAGATTAGTTTTGAGGATGGCAGTCTTTCTACACTGCGTACGCTAAGCTACAGGTGTATAAGAAGTCCCTGACTAGTTGCCTTGGCGATGGCAAGACAAACCAGCTCAGGTTGAGAATCTGAATCTCCAAATTGTCCAAACCCATCGAAGCTTTCCAGATCCTTTTTTCAGTGCTGATAAATCAATATTTTTTATTACCATTGTGAATTGCAAAGCAGAGCTTTGACACATGTGTAAGCCATTTCCCTTTTTAGATTCAGAGCAGAGAGCAGAGTTGTGTGAAGCCAATTTTTTTGTTTGCCACAAAGAAAATAGATCATGTAAAGGGACCACTGAAGAAACTGACCTCAGTCAGTCGATGATGGCTTTGGTGTCAATAAAATCTTATCAGTGTTGTTCTTCACCCCAAACCCAGACCCTAAATATTATGCATTAACTTTTCACTCACTACCTGGGCCCACGTCCTCATTTTAGGTTTGAGAGAATTTTAGTAGGTAAAGGTGAATGGCTTGGACATGAATTGAGCTGCGGTTTGGGGAAGGCCTCGAAGGGGACTGGTGGCAGCTCATGGGCCTGACAGATCCCCATGTACTAAATAGAAGTGAAGACGTTAAAGAATTGAAAAGGGGAGGGAGGGGCACATAAACAAGAATGAACAGCTTGTAGAACTGGGGGAACCTATATAGATGAGAACCGGAAGGCGCATGTTTGAAGGCGTAGTCCCGCTCCTGAAAATCTGATACTTATTCTCCAATTAAGTATTTGTATTAATTAAGTAATTAAGTATTAATTAAGAGGAGGAATAAAATGGAAATGTATATTGTCTCTAATATGGATGAATGAATGTAATTAATAATATTAGGGAACCAAGAACCAACAAACAAACAAACAAACAAAGTGTAGAACACAATTTAATGTAATTTTAAGATTGCTGATCAAACTTTCTCTCTATGTTGTGAGAAAATCATTGCAACATAGTTAACGTAGCGTATTCTTTTTTTATACCAGAGAAGTTTAATTTTAAAAAAAGTTTACATCATGATGAAATCTACTCTGATCTGCTATCATCTTCTTTTTAAAAAAATCCTTTTTATGCTAGTGTTGCATGAACCGGTCTTTCTCTAGGCCGTGCATGCTTACTTAGAAGGCTGCAAAATGCTGCAGGAAATGCTTGAGGCAACGCCTGAACACACACAGCCGTATGCACTAGCAGTCACATGCAACACAAGCATGTAGAATCAAAATCCCAGCTCTCGCCAACTGAACAACTTAAAGGTTAATTTGCAAGTTTATGTCTAATATATTTGAGATTTTCACAGTAGGGTCTCTGCGGAAAGATGCAGTGAAGGAGCATACTGGGCTGCTAATTTGTCTAATTCTGGCTTTGAACTTTCAACCTCTCATCCACAACCCTGGTTATCGCTGACTTGTCACCCCTCGTGACAAATCTTTTATCAACAGGCACGATTTCATTTGCATCTCATATCTCTGTTAGATAAATGAATAGATTGGTCACTGGTAATCATTTCACCGTCGGTGACTTTTCAGAAAGAAACAAAAAAGAAAGCGAAAAAAAAGGGAGAGATAATCTTTAAATAAAACTGATAAGCTTAACATTCAGTGCACAGTGCATTTCATTTCCTCCTCTGCAGGGATAGAATATCAAACACAAAACATGAAATGTGTTTTAAATCACTGGAGGACGGTGACATGATTGTTTCCAGCACACACACATGCACACACTCACAGACAGCACTTTCCTTTTCTTTTTTCCCCTCCCTTGTACGTAATCTGCAGAACAATCACACAGAAGCCACACATCACAGTGACAGAGATGCACCTCCTCTCTACCTCTCAGTATCGATCTCCCATCCAATCTAAATGACCCTGTTAACCATTCCCTTAGCCCACCCCGCCTCTTCTCTTTACTACCCCTCACTGCTTTGAGCCCTACTTAGCGGCAGCAGCACTAACCCCCACTACCCCGCCGCGCCCCACCCTACCCGAACTGCCGCCCACCCACTCACACACCCACTCACACACATCCACCACCTTAGTCCTCTTAGTTTAAAATGGCCCGGTGTGAAATAACTCACATCACTACAAGAGGGATGAGGTCATTAGAACATGTGACGCCCTCTTGAAACAGCAAGCATGATTGAAAAATCAATTTTGATGCCTGTTTTTTTTTTCCTCTCTCTCCTCCTCCTCCTCCTCTGTGCTCACCTCTCATGCCGTCTGTGTTTGCATTTACTCTTAACAAAGCACCCCGGTAACGCATTTCCACCACCGAAACGCCAAATCAAAAGACATAAAACTATTACAGCAACGCTCCTTGTACTTCAAATAGCCTTTATCTTTGTCTACCTCTCACAGCTTTTCATGCCGCTGCTCTGATTTTTTTTTTCCTTGGGGTGGGGGGGTGTTTGAACATGTGGGAAGAATACATTTTAACTGAGGAAGTAGTTGAGGGTGGGCTCCGGAGTACAAACTAGGCTGTCACACTCAAATGATAATGATGCTGTGCTAATATGTTATCATATACATAACATAACCCCCCCACACACACGCACACACAACTTCCCCCCTCCACTACTCTCTCTTGGTAATATTTCAATCTAGCTCATTACTCCGAGCCTCTCGATATGACTGCAGTCTTTTGGGAGTGCAGTGGTGGCTTTGAGTGATTTCTGAGTTTTTTGATCTTTTTAGCGGATCGCTTCAGGTTAGCTCTTCCGCTCACCTCACATCTCCTATCCATTAAACCCGAGTCATTTTGAGGCATGTTCTTATTAAACAGCTCCTGTGTTCTTTTTGGTTGAATATTTTCACGTTGGAAACCCAAGGACAGGGCCTGCCCACGGCGAGAGGGAGAGAGAGAGAGAGAGAGCGAGCGAATGAGAGAGAGAGACGTCAGTGTTTTTTTTTCTTTTTTTCTTTTTTCTTTACCAGCCGTCAACCTTGTTGGGTTCAGTGTAACTTTCATTAGAGAAGGAGATTTAGTGCACTTGAAAAGACAGATGAAAGAGTTAGAGGCTAATTATCAGGAAATTGAAAAAAGATAGATGTACTGCAGCGACTACAATTAGTGAAGCACAGAATATCAAAGACTTATCAAGAGCAAGTGAAAAGGCTGCCTTGAAGAGCGAGCACAATTAAGGCATCTGCAGCCCATGTGAAATGAGAGAGAAGAGGAGGAATAAAAATATGCCGGCTTGAATAGAAGTCCTTTTTTCTAACATTTCAGGGATAGAGGGGGCTTTAGCGAGCCAGCAGATGACACTAAATCACGCTGTTTGATGAGCTTCACTCGCCGTGGCAGACTTCTCCCACTTCTCTTCCTCGCTTGCCCTTCTCCCATCCTCACTTCCTCTTTTCTTCTTTACATTCATGGTGCCTTTTACACCCTGCTCCTTCCCCCTCGTGCCCTACCCCTACCCACACACAGAAACACGCACATTCTCTCACACACACACACACACTGAATGGTGGAGATGGGGGCAATGTGTTGCCTCTGCTCTGACGGGACTCTCCTGCATGCTTCATTGCCTCACAAATTTGCAATGATCGACAGTCGCAGGTCACACATGCTCACAAATAGGTCATTTTGGTGCTATGTGTGTGTGTGTGTGTGTGTGCGCGCGCACGTGTGTGTGTGTTGGAGGATGTACCAGTGCGCAGCGATACCACCATCAGAAATGTTCAAATCAGTTCTTTCTTCTTTCTTAAAAAAGGAATAGGAGTCATTTGAGGATGTTGTCCAAAAGTTCGGAAAGCGATTAAAGCTTAAACCGAATGAAGACAGCAGCGTTAGAGGCAAACTCAACACATTAATGACGAATTTAAGAACCGTTCGTTAATTTTTTTTCCCCCAAGCAAACAATTAAATGAAAAATCTCAAACATTTTCTCCTTACATGCATCTCCAACATGAGATAAAGGTGATCAGCATGTTCACTGTTCATTCATTGTTCAGTAGTGGCGTGACGTAGGTGGTTTTATAAGTCATGTAATAACCGCGTGTTTTGACCGTGTGCTGCGTGAACTCAACGCCGCTTTAAAGGCCGATTGTTTAACCCAGCTATTCTAAATTTGGGATTTATTTTCCTCCATGAAGCGGTGTTCTCATTCGGGTAAAACACTCCCAGGTGACCGAAGAAGAAAGCAAAAACAGTAGTGTTTCACCATTAGGGGCATCTCTCTTTGCAGCCTGGCCATGATTGTGACTCCTCAATATGTGAGAGATGCTTCGGGGGTCTGTGCTCTTTCCAGACAGGCTTTTACATAAACTGCATGGCAGAGGCCTCGCCAAATCTACCATCTGTTGTATCTCTCTCTCTCCCTCTCTCCTTCTCTCTCTCCCTCTTCTTCCTATCTTTTCTCCCTCACTTCTCTCTTGTCTGTCGTTTCTTTTTTTTCCCCTCTACTCTATTACAAATACGACACAAAAAAACCCACAGCCATTCTCACACTGTTTACAAAACAAGAGCTTTTTGCTGGTTAGAACAGAGCGCTCAGTTAAGGCAAGTCGTCACTTTTTTTTTTCTTCTTTTTTTCCTTTTTTTTCTCCTTGCCGAGCATTTGTTACCAGAGATCTTTAGGGATACTGCAGTCTTTAGTCAGAGGACCTGCTTTTTTTGCCATTAGTAGAATGATATAAAACATGACAAAACAGCGTCTCTGTGAAGCCGGGTGTTAGACGGGTCTATTCTCTCCGGGACTGATATGTAGGGCAAGAGAGGAACAGCAGGAGGAAGAGGGGGGAAAAACAGGGTGGGTGGGTCTGATCCGAGAGCTAGGGGGCGCACTAGCACATGCACTCCACACTGTGTGCATGCACTCGCTCAAACACAAAAAAGGGATGGCCCTGTTGGCATTTATCTCTATAAGAATAACAGTGCCAGAGCAATGTGTTTTGTTAAATGTACAGTCTTTGAGTTTTCCTATGCAGATTGTAAGCAACAAAAAAAAAGAAGAAGAAAAAATCAAAGTTCTGCAGATTTGCAAGGCACATATCAAAACCACAGCGTGTGTTTTTATGTGCATAAGTGAGAGCACACTCTCTGTCTCACATTCACACTCGCGCATACTGAGAGATGAGATGAGATATTGGGAGGTGGTGGTGTCTCTTTGACTGTTGCGCCTGAGGCTCTAGCACATGGGATGGGGGGTAAAACAAATGCTAATGTCTCTCAGCCAACTAGCACACATGTCTAGCAAAGTGGAGAGAGCGGGGTACGTAGATAGATAGAGAGAGAGATTGGCATCTGTCTGTTAGCGCTGAGATTTGCAGTACAGTCGAGTGTTGTTTTATGCGCTTATTGTTTCGTTTGCCTTACAAGCCCCCCAAAAACTGAAGTGCCAGGAAATTAATTACTCTCTTTGGGAAATTTCTCTTCCTGTTGAACACTTTGAATTGTATCAATTGCGAGAACATGAAAGAAAAAAAAAAAGCGTGCTCGAAATATTGGCAGATATTTGCTAGATGAAAAATTTGGTACACTTTAAGGGCTGAATGAGGAGACAAATATCTCTTCTTGCAGCTGCCATTGTTTTTCACCCTGAGAGAGTCAGATCAAAAAAAAAAGAAAAGAAAAGAGAAAAAAAAATAAAAGATCAGTAAATATCAGTGAATGACAGCAGAATCCTTTGGCTGAAAAAGAGGATTTAAATTGGGATTTATTTTTAAGGGTTAGCATCTGCAAATGCCTTTGCATGCATGCATTCATGCACACATTAATGTCTTCTGTGTGCGTGTGATTGTGTGTGTGTGTGTCGACAAACCAGAGCCACTATCTGCTGTCGCCTCATTCATTCCCGCCACCTGATCTCCATCTGAATTGACAGCTGTAATGCTGACTCTTTTCATCCGTGCTACAGTTGAAAACAGCCAATAACAGCGAGCACAGCACTGCAGCGTGCTGATGGCGTCCATGTGTGTTCGTGTGTGTGTGTTTGTGTCATTCACTCACCACAGACAGTGTTACAAGTCACCCTGTATTTTTAACTCATCTCCAGCAGAACTGTAATCTTGCCCATTGAACCTTCAAATTGTTGGATGTTACCTCAAAGGGAATTGGAGAAGAAAAACATTACCCATTGCTTATCGTCACCTCTCTTACCTCTTGTCAAACCTGTGTTTGCTTCTCTGCCACCCTTTTATTCTACCTGCTACTTTCTCCTGATTATTTTTTTTCCCCAGTTTTTTTCTGAATGGGCGCACCCCTCTCGTTCAATTCGAAGGCTTTATTGGAATCCGTGTGCAATATTGGCAAAACAGAATGTCGGTTTTTACACTTTGGCGAGCATGTTTATGCACTGAGATCACAATGGAAAATTTAATCATTTAATTTGAGGGCCACTGTTAAGATTATCAAGAACAACATGGAAGGAACAGCAAAACTGAGATGGCGCTGAACGTTTTCCCCTGTTTATGTTACACGGTATCGACGCCTGCTTCGTGTCTCCTCTCTTATGCTTCACCCCACGCTGCCTCTGTCTCCTTGTGTCTCTCTGTTTTGTTTTCTGCTTCTCTCCCCACATCTCTCATCTGATCCTCCAGTTGCAGGATTACAGGGCTGAGGGTCGGAGTCGGTGTGCGCTGGACTAAGGGGCAGAGATTAGCTTCTGAAGTTCCTACCCAGCTCAGTTCATAACAGGAGGAGGTCGTGTGTGTGCGTGCCTGTGTGTGTGTGTCTGTGTGTGTGTTCTGTGGGTCAGGGGAGCAAAGGCTGGTTGAATGAAGCAGATTAGCTAGTGTGTAAGACTGAGCTGCAACTCTCTAAGTAGACCCCTCAGTCTCCAGAATCTATCCCACCCCTGTCATAGAAGAATGGTACAGTCCTCTATGTGTGTGTGTGTGTGTGTGTGTGTTGCACGTGTGTGCGTGAGAGAGAGTCTTTTTTTTTATTTGCTGTGCCCTGTCAGGCTTTTGGTAGGGTCTGGCCCAGGAGGAATGCTAACTCACAGAGCTAGTGCTTGTCACAGATTCTACACTCAACACACACACACATACACAAAGGTACACACGCACACATTTTGCTTGTCAAGGCTTCTCCACACCAGGCTGGTAATTAAACTCCCACTGATTTATTGAGTGACACCAACAAATCCCAACCCAGCTCTTTTTATGACAACCATACCTCCTCAGGCAACAATCACCATCTTTTTTATTCTCTCTCTCTCTCGCTGTATGTATAAATGTTGTCTTTGAACAAGGCTTGGGGGGCAGGGAAATACTTTGACCGTCTTTTTTTAAAGACATAAATTACATGAGTTCATGTTCACGTGAAAAGAAAAGATCTATAAACTTAGACTACTTGTAGCGTGCTTTTTTTTTCTTTTCTTTTTTTGCTTTTGCCCCCCAAGCCTCAAGTCACAAGATTGAAATGTGCATGTCTATGTTATAAATGAAGTCTTTCATAATGCTCAGCAAGCCCAAGAACACATAGTATGAACTATAATTAGCGATTCCCTGTGACAGGAAGCCTTTTAGGTGTCTCTTGCTGTCCACTCATGATGACACTGTGGGATGCTTCACTTTTGTAATCACAACAGAACGACTGATTGACGGCTATCTTAAAACACTTTCTTTAATAGGATGTCAGAAACTTTGCCTTCTGTGTCTGATTCCATCTCCCCAACGCGAGGTTCTCATCGCCAAACCACAAGCAAAACCATTGTTTGTCGACAAGTGCTATCATTTACCCTCCCTGAGTCAGGGAGCATTAGCAGGAGTACGGGGAGATGAGGGACTGTTGGTGTATCTGATTCCTCTGCGGGGGTTCTGAGATGATGCTTAGGTGGGTGGACTGGTGGGATAAGAGCCTCAGATCCTTGGCAGCTGCCAATCAAGCAGCTCTCTGAAGTACAATCAATATCATCAGGCTCCTAGTCAACCTGATCCACATCAGAAGAAAGCGTGTCTTTGTGCATTTGGAGAAGAACAGGAGATTTCCATCAGGAAACGTGAACTAAAAGTCAAAACGCATCCATCACTCAAACAACTCTTCTGTTGTATCTTTTATTTGATCCGCACCTACCGCTATAAAAGTGCAACAACAAATGTTTTGTGCAAAGTTTTTTTTGTTTTGTTTTGTCACAGCAACGTTGGCTGGCAGATAGGTAGGCGGATGGGCGGGGCTGCAGGCTCCCAGACTGCGGGACTAAAGGTGTGTCACGGAGGTGGTGGAAGGGACGGGGTGGCGGCGGATTTGCGCTGACAGCTCGACACACTGAGGGTTGCTGGTTCCCCCATGACAGAAAGAACAGCATACTAAATGCCTACCTGAGGTGCCACAGATGGAGAAGTCAAAGACAGAGGAATCTTTACAAGGCATTTTGGAAGGCACCATTAATATTTCATCAAAACTGCGTTTACACGCGCAAACAAACAAAAAAGGAAGTGTGTCGCCTTAATCCACCCTGCAGTCTCTCACTCACACACAGACACACACCCATGCTCTGTTCTATACTTCTGATCCTCCCTTTACTCACTCTTCTTTTCTCTTTATTGCTTCACCCACAAGCCCTAGCCCAACATAATATTTTGTTCTCTTACTTTTTTTTTTTTTTTGTTTTACTCACTGCTGCAGCAAGTAGGTTAAACCATGTTTAGGGATGCCATGCTAAGCAGTTAGATACAGCCTGTTATTTGCTGTAGTCAAATTTGCTGTCTTAAAATTCCACAGTAGGAAGTCTGTGCGTGACTACTTTTAAATTGTGCATTAGCTTTAGTGTCAGCATTAACACAGTTTAAACATTATCCTTATATATAATGTTTAATAGAGTGTAGATAGAGCATAAAGGAGCAGACAACTACCTGTAATGTAAAACGTGTCCGTTCTAACTCTGCGGCTATCCTCAGATCTTTTTCTTGTAATAGTTTTTTTTCCCTCTTACACTTCAAGCAGACTTAACAGAAGACTTAATATTGAAGCTACATATGTGTGCAAAGGACAGAAACACAACAGTTTAAATGATAAAATAAACATTGCTACACATTTATACACGTATAAATCCTTTGCTTCCACAGTGACGCTGTATATCAGTTTTTACTGCTTGTCATACTGCCTTCTCATACCTTTAAATAGATGAAATAATTATTGCATAACTGTCATACAACTCTCCTGGTATTCATTAAAATCATATTAAAGATAGTATTATTATATTAACAAATGCTATGCATCCTTGCAACAGCTGTCTCATATGTACAAAGGAAAACCAAATTTCACTGATTTCCCACAGGTTGGGAATTTATCTGTGGCAGTGGTGGTGCATGGTGTAAATTGTGACCAGTGAGTATGCAGATGATGTAAAGTTGTATCTATGATTTAAAGAGGGAAACACCAAACCTCTCTCATCCAGACTATTGATACATGCTACAATTTACTAGTGTTCCCTTACATGACCTGAGCTGTTGGCCCTGATTTATTTGAGCTTTTTTCCCATGAAAGCTGACTGGGTGCAGCCCTTAAAGATCTTTTCTGACCGGAGAAGTTTCTGTCATATTTAAACCTGCTTATAGAACTAAGTGACTCGTGGGTGGTCTCTGCCTACGCGGCGACTCTCAAAAAAAACACGGAAACTATTCTAATGGTCATCAGACCACATTTTTTTTGGATACACACTGAGCAAAATCTAGTGGGTAAACTTGTGTTTGTTGGGATGGCCCCAGTTTTGCATTCCATCTGGAACTCGCTTCAAATTGTCAAAATTCCCAACTGATAAAGTCTGATAAAGTCAAATCCTAGACGCCGTTTGGCGTCTAGCAATCGACAATGTTTTTTTTTTTTTTTAAATCACAAAGCCTTTACACAAATCACAAAAACTTTATATAAATTTGTGTAAAATGACTCTGGTTAAAATTACCACAGAAAAACTTTTATTGCCATGCAGTTCAAATCTGATTTCTTCATAAACATCCAATCGATTGACATTAGCTCAAAATCAGAGGGTTATTCAATCAGCCTTTTTAAAAACCCTGCTGCTACTGCATTAGCTGCAGAACATAAATACATTCTTCCTCTCTGATCCCAGTGTGCTTCACTAATGCATTGTGTGGGACTCTTGGATTGTTGGCCAATGTGATCTGAAGCCTCAAAGGTATTTATGGAAGCTGTCAGTAACCGGAGAAATCAAGACAGCAGCAGGGTGGCGCTGCTTTGGCATGTTAACTAAAGGCATGGACTGTTTAGATTAGAGATTTTGAGAAGGCTGGAATTCTGGATTGCATGTTCACTCACAGTAAAATCTTGTGTAAATATTGCAATGGTGTGAGAAACAATCAGTCCGATCCACTTAATCCAAACACACAACGGCCTGACCTGACTTTATGTGTGTATTGTAACAGACGCCCCTTGTACGTACAGTGAAGGAAAAATATTAATTTGCAGAGCACCGAAAGTTAAAGGCACATAAAGAATAATGTCAATACCCTCACACTCGCTCTCCTACACTCCCAGTCACACATGGCACAGTGGTAGATCAACATGTGACGGTGAGAGATAGCAGCAGCTTGCCGTCTTTGCCGGGAGCAGCCATTAAATAAACATGTCAAGTTGTGTGCGTTTTAATGATGATCAGCCGAGCCTGGTTTCCCTGTGAAGCGCCAGCCAAAAAGGATAGACATAGTGCAACTCCCCAGACCGCCTCTCTCTCTCTCTCTCTTTCTCTGTTTCTGCCTCTCATCGACACTTCCTTCACTTTGACAGAGATGGAAAGAAAGAGAGAACAAGAGGCAGGCCCGTTTGAATCAGGTTTGGGGGTGAGGGAGGTTGTTTGTATGATGATTTTTCATTTGAAAAGAAAGAAAAACATCAGTCAAGCGCAAGCTTTTGTGAGGGCTTTAACACAGCTCTATCCCCGGTAGTGTGTGTGTTAGTTAGTTCTGAGTGCTATGTGTTTGACATGAGAGTGAATAACGGGCCGGCTGGTAAACGCTCTGTTTGTGTGTTTACGGCACTGCACGCCCTTAGGTGCGGCGTCTCTTGCCCCCCCCCCCCTTTCTCTCTCTCTCTCTCTCTCTCGCTTACTTCCGTCTCCGCTTTGAAGAGCAGGGGCTCGGCGTCGGATTAAAGTTTGTTTGTTTTACGTTTAGCGAGCGAGAGCTGCCATTTCTCTCCTCCTTTCTCCCCGTCTTTTCCCACTCGCCTCGTGAGCGCTCGCACTCTCTCACACACATGCACGGTAAATCTCACAAACACTCTCGCGCGCATACACCTCACATCAGAAGTAGTGTGGAGTGCTGAGGCTGCATATGTAAATGCTGAGAGATTGTCAAGTGTCTGGGTGTGCATACATCAGGGTAATCAAGCCAGCGCTGATGGGGAGAGCTCGCTCCAGGAGCAGATCCGCAGTACTGGCAGTCACACAGCCGTCACTGAACTGCTGCCAATAATGGGTTTGAGAGGTGCTGGAGGAGGGGGTAGAGAGCATGTGTGTGTTTGCGTGTGCATTTGCTCGCACACAAACATGCCCATCTGCAAGTTGCCATCTATTTTGTATGGCATGTGTGCATGCATGTATGTTAATGTGACACCTCTATGACAGAAAAGCTGATTGAGAGTGTGAAGGTGAAGCCAATCTGCCCGCAGTAACGTCGGAGTTGCAGTTGGAGTGCTGCTGAGTTACAATCTGATAGAAAAATGCCTGTAGATAAACTGGCCTACCTTCACCTTCCTCTGCAAAGCTACTGTGTCCAATGCAATAATAACCTTTTAAGTCCCATCCAAACTCATCCCCCCATACTCTGGTGTTTTTGTATCTGCCACACCAGTCAAAGCCCAGGGATGAAACAGTATCTGACTATCAAACAACCAGTTTATCTGATTCCATCATGTCTTATCCTATTAAAAGTCCCTTACTTTTTTGTTCCACAGTTTGGATTTTAATAGCTCTTGTAAAAACAGTCAATTGAATGCAACAGTGTACCTTTGACTATGCGGAAAAACAAAGACCCTCCCACAATTCCACTGACGATGAACTAAAGGGTAACAAAAGATTAGACACAACCATTGACTATCTATTTAAGATGGTTAGCCACTAACCCAGTGTTTAGTGAAGTCCCATTTCTAAGTCTGGAGTTGGCATTTTGGCCTTTGCCATCTTGGTGCTTTGAAACTGGATTTGATAAGTGAGGGTTTTGAGTGACTCATAAACTGATGCACACATATGACTTCAATCCCAATTGCTTTACTGTGTATTTTGCTCCAATTAAGCCTGAAGTTTACAAAATGACCATTGTTGAAAGGACGAGTCATTGTAAAGAGCTCACTGAATTGGAGCATGGTACTCCTAACAGGATGCTACTGTTGCAACAACTCAGCTTGTGAAATTACTTTCCTCCTTGAAATTCCATGATCAGGTGTAAGTGGTATTATTGCAAAGTGGAGGTGTTTAAGACCACAGCAATACCGATAGTGACAGATTGATAAACCACGTAAAGTCACAGAGCTGGGTGCACGTGTGCTGAGACTCATACAGCATAAAAGTCGCCAATGCTCGCTGACTCAATAACTGCTTTCCTCCTCTGTGTGCCCACAGTTTCATGGCAATGGTTTCCATGGCCAATCAGCTCCTATAGGCGTAATGTGTAGGTGGCCCATCAGGAATCGCCAATATAGCCGACGTGCTGATGAAGTAATATGTAGTAAGTCTTTTTTTTTCATCTAATCTTGGGCAATTACGTAGATTATCCATATCATATATTATAAGATCATAAAACAGTATGTTTTACATGTAAAATCATTATTCTTTTAAAAATTTGCATAAAGTGCAATTTTCCCCTAAGATTGCGATGAAGAATAAGAATAGAGGCCTGTAAGGGGTTGTCACTACTTATCAACACAAAAACACCCCAAAGTGATTGCTGGATATCTTACCATCATTTATAGTAACCCATTACCACATTTTCAACTGTAAACCAGAGCACAGATCAAACTATGCACTGTCTTGTCTGCTATGTTATTCAAGCCTTACAATGCTATTGTAGTCAGCAGTATCTTTTATCTCTTCCAAGTCTTTCACGCCCTACTCGCTTATTATATCCTACACTAGTCTGTTCCCTGGCCTGGCAAGAGCACTGGCACGTCTGATCAACTAAACAGATCCCCCAGCAGGCCTTGCTCTTCCCTGTGGAGAGCCCGGGATTGGGAGGAATGTTAACATTGCATTACAGTATGTCGCCACGTACACAATGTCCTCAATGAACGACACGGCTTTATCTGTCTCTCCCGGGATCTGGGCTGTGCCTCCTTCTCCTCTCCGCCGCTCTATTCATATGATATTCTCACTGTCCCTTCCTCCCACCTCCTCCTTTCTTTCTCTGCACACATGTGCGATAGACAGAATATCAGGATTACAGTATGAGCTGACATGGTGACACGGTGTTAATCGTCAGAGTCGTGTTTGTTTCCGCCCAGAAACTGTCACCCTCTAATAACGAGCCCCCAAAACCAAACACAATTGGCGCCGGAATGGCAGGAGTGGCACAATAGGCACAAAACCCAGCAATCTTGTCAACATATACAAATGGAAGGCAAGGAAGGAAGCTGCACGCGTCCCCTTTTCTCTTGTTGTCATAGAACACACATGCAAACCCTTCATGTCTTCTTCCTGCGTCGTGTCAGCAGAGGTCTGCAATTAATTTGTGTAATTGCCTCACACACACACACACACACACGCGCGCGCGCACGCACGCACACACACACACGCACACACACACTCACGTCCTCATATCCATCCTAACTCCACCTCCAAGCCATTCTTTCAACCTCCAAGCAAAGTCCTCTTGTTTTAATGCCACTAAAGACACACATGTTCACAAAAACCAAACATGTTTTGTTCAGGACTTTGATCGGGTGCTGACATCAAAAGAAACACAGGATTTATGATGTCTTAGTGGTCGGTGTTGTGTGTGTGTGTGTTTTTTTTAAGGTTGTCCACTGGGTTATGAAGAATTTAAAGGCTTACATACCCTGCACCATGGAAGATGAATTGACTTATTTCTTGTGTGATATTTAAAAATCTTACTGAACCATTTGTTTAAGATTCAAAAACTACGTCACAGCAGAAAAAACACTAGAACATTGATAAAGTTTCCTTTCAAAAGTCAATTGTTTTCAACTTGTGATTTTAAACATTTCAAAAAGTCTTGCTGGTACGCTGAACTGCGCTCAGCCGTGAGTTGCCAGCAAACCTTACTTTTCTGTTGGGCCATGAGGTTTCAACTATACAGTAAAAGACAGAGATGCTAAAGATTCCCCCTCCACACACGCTAACATTGCACATTTGTTTGGATATTACTTAAATAACTAGAGGTAAGATAATCTTCTACTTCTACTGGCTTTGTATCAAAAAATTAAATTCCAGTATCGGTAAAACGATATATCGGTCCAGTGTTTGTGTGTTTGTGTGTGCGCCAGTATTTGTGCTTTAATAGCAGCGCTCCCGTGCTGCCACGGGGAAAGTATGTGTAGAGCGGCAGCTGCAAAAAAGGGCCCTCCCAAACCTAGGCTGACGTGAAGTGACAGCTCTGTATATCTCTCACTGGCACTGACAGCTGACAGATGGATAGCACTCATACACCGCAGGAAAAAAAAGACAGGGAGAGAGAGCGGGGGAGTGCGAGGAGTGGAGGGATGGAGAGAGAGAAAGAAAGAGAGAGGGAGAGAAAGAGAAAGCCCCCAGGATGATTCGCCAGCATTGCTCTCTGTTCAGAGGGGCCGGCGTTTGATTGAGTGCTACAGAGAATAATAAACCCTCCACTACCCGGTGCAGTGCCAGGCTTTCTCTCCCTCCTTATCTCCCGCTTTCCCCTCCCTTTCTCTCTAACCCCTCTCCTCCCTTAATTCTCTCCTTCTCTCTCCAACCCTTTTATTGTCGCCCCTCCTTTGGAGCCATGCTCTTGCTCCTTTATGCTATGCCTCCTATTCCCCAGGCCCATCTTCCACACCTCGTGGTCTATCTTTATGTTTTTCTCTCTCTCTGCTCTCCCTTTCACTCATCTGCTATCTGCCTCTATCTGCCTTCTCGGTGTATTTGTCTCTCTGTATCTGAGGTGTGAGAGACAGGGGTAAGAGGTCTCTGTCAAACAAACCAACAGTACTCACTCACAGCTATTCCCCTGTGTATCTGACAGTGTATCTGTGCTCTCTGTTTCCACCACTAAAGATACAGCGAGCATACATGCACACGCACTCACAAACATGCGGCAGCTTTCGCCACAGCAGGGAGCATGTGATCTGCAAAGTGAGCAAAAGTATTATATTAAAGGCAAGTAAACATTCATTTGGCACGGCTTTATGCAATTTGATTACCTAATCTGAACAACATAACTTTGTTCTTGTCCATTAATGTATGTAACAGTAGAAGTAATACTGGGAAACAATATCAGTAGCATTGCCAACACCAAAATGCCAAATATTCTCAAAATACAAAGATTTCTAGAAAGTAATGATTGTTTAATGATGCAACAGGTAACTTTGGTTTTCTCAAGTAAAAATCTGGAAGACCAGATTGGACTTTGCCAGAAAACATCTACAAGGGCCTGCACAGTTCAGGAGAAAAAAAATCTTTGGACAGATGAAACCAAGACTTACTTGCACCAAAATGATGGGACGAGAAACGTATGGAGAAGGAAAGAAACATGAAAGCTCATGATCCGAAGCAATCTGAGCCTGTAATGACTGTAACAACTAAGAGACTGTTCAGGGTCACCTGATCTATAAGCTTTGTCAAAAAAAGAAAGTTTTAAGGCTCATTTTAAAAGAAGAGAGGGTGTCTGTCTCCCAAACCCAAACTGGGAGCTGGTTCCACAGAAGAAAGGCCTGAACGCTTCGCCTCCCATTTTACTTTTAAATACCCACGAGCAAAGTGCTCTATTGCAGTGATACGGCACTGCGAGGTCTTTAAGATAAGATGGGGCCTGATTATTCAAGATCTTTTGTGTGTGGAGAAGGATTTTAAATTCATTTCTGGATTTAACAGGTAGCTGGTGAAGAGAAGCTCTTGATGCAGCATTTTGGATCAACTGAAGGCTTCTCAGGGTACTCTTAGAAGTGCGCAATCATAATGAATTACAATAATCCAGCCTAGAAGTAATATCATGACGGAGTAAATGCAAAAGCTATTTTAAGTAAGTGCAGTTTGCAGTTTTCCTCCTGTTCCCTGTCTTGAGTGACAATAATGATGTACACAGTGTGTGTTATCAGTACACTATAATAATTTAATACTGACACATAAAGTAAATTTCAACAGCAAGCACATTATTGAAGAGCGCACAGTGCAAATTAAAGTATGAAAGGATGATGCAGTTCACTTATCCAGCAACAATGAAGAAATTATTTAGTGTGTACTACTCTCTGAATGTGTCTACTTGCTAATGAGGGCACACAAACACACTTGAATGAACATGAATTACTAAACTTATGTGAGATTATACTAACTTACATTAATAATTGGAAGGTCTAATGAGCCAGTAGCCTAGACCTGAAACTCCAGTTATAATTTAGACCAGTAAAACTTGAAGAGCAAAGTCCTGCTTAGGAAAACTTTTTTATGGTATTCAAACAATGAGTTCTTATGTGGCTCAAGCTTACAATAGCCTTGCATCTATGGATGAAGGTCTGGCGCAAAACAGCTGCTCTTAGCAAGCCCCCCCCCAATCCCTGCCCTGTCGTCCTCTTCTGTGCTGCTTTTATTTGGGAGTGTGAAGGAGAGGATTAGCAGTGGCTTGTGTAAAGGAGAAAGGATGTGATGTCAGGAGGACGAGATAGAAGGGTAGAGGGTCACGCTGAAGAATTAATGGTGTGTTTTGTATTTGCTTTTTTGCTGTTGTCCACTCCAGAGACATAAAATGGACACTGCTGTGTATCGGTGCCCATCTGAATGTCGCTGTTCATCTGCCCTCTGTCTTGCTCTCTCTGCAGACACGCAGATGCACAAACACACGCACACACATGCACACACGTACGTATGTTCAGTTCCGCTCTATTTTCCATCTCCTCCATGAGGGTTAATCTGTGGATGTGTTCCAGTGCCCTCCTTCTCTTTTTCTCCATCTCTTCACCCCCACCTCCTCCTTTTCTTTCCCCTCTCATCCCTCCATCCCCTGGGTCTGTAGACGGCCTGTTTCCCCTGCATCCCAACATTGAAGGGAGAAGCTAAGAGGCTGTCTGGCTGCTTGGCTGGCTGGCTGGCATGGAATTGAAAGATGTTTACTAAATAGCCCCCATGTCCCTGCGCCTGGCATTTAGTAGTCAAGACTCTGCTTGCCTGTTACAGAAAAATATGAAGAGAAAATGACTCACAGCTCACCCCCAGTGACACGCAGCATGCTTCGTGCGCCTTATGTAGAGTTCATAGTTTTCATTTTTAATTGTATTTTCTCCTTTTGTTTTTATGTTTTAATAAGTCCTATTAATTAGCGCTCAGTCTCAAAAGTATGTTTTCCAACCCGTTTTTTTTTTTCAATTCTGGGAACTACTCGAGCATCATTTTCACTTCCTGCGACACTTGGCTTCATTTTCATTGCGATGAACATTCACACCAAAAGCAACTCTGAGAAAAAAAAACAGCACCTCCTAGTTGCTAAGGAAGTGCAGTGTGCACCCGCCGGTATCAGAGTAAAGATTTCTGAAGGATGTGAACTTAGCGAATGCAATATTAATAGCTTTTGGTAGAGGGACAAATTTCTACAGCAAGCGGCGCACACAAGCTTTCATTAAATGTGTGTGTGTGTCTGTGTGCGTGTGCGTGTGTGTGTGTTTGTATAGGTGCATCTGTATTTCACACATGTATAAAAACACACACACGCAGACATCCAACCTTAGACTCCCCCATCTTCCTGGCTGTGAGAGGGACAAACCGGGCTCATCATAAATCAAAATGATAAATCCTGATCATAAGTCAGTCAGACTGGTGTCAGAGCCAGCAGGCGGAGACATGCCCTCGAACGACAGGGACACCGGTGACACCCATCACCTTCACATGTCACCCAGCTAAGACACATACACACATACGCGTGCACACCCAACTCTCTGCCCACTGCCACTTGCTCTCCTGTCCTTCAAATATCCCGCCAAGGACACACTCACTCAGGTGCACATACTCATCTAAAATAGAGCTATCTGTTACTAAGCCAGTACTAGACATAGAGCAATGACTGCATTCACTCCTTTTCAGGACAATTTCAGCGAAGTGAGACAGAAATGGCCTCGGCTATTAGCCTGGGCCGACCCTCATTAACTGATCACCATTGATTCCTCCTAAAGGGCTGTTTACCTAATTAATACCAGGAACCTTACATTGCGTTACCTAAATAAATGTCTATTAAAATATCACTTTACCATGTACAGGCAGAGGCGGTGAGGTAGGCTTTATTTCTCTGCACTGTGCTGCCAGGCTTTGTAGGAAGACACAGAGTTAAATCACACTCTGAAAGGAGAGTGTTTGACAGACTTGGTCCTTGTGTCGCTTGTCACGCACATTTGATATTTTGATAGCTTCCCGTCTCTTCCCATTAGCCCCCGGGGTCCCAAAACCATTTTAGATGTTTATCGGGAAAGCGCTGGGGGTTAATTTCGTGTCTCGTCAGAAGTACCGGCACAGAACGGTATCACACTGTAACCCATCGCGGCAAAATCGCAGCAATCGGACGGGCTTATCAGGGAGAGTTGTGTTACACTGACTGACACATGACAATGACCCTGGTGACTCTCTGTGGGCTGATAGCATCTGGGTTTTCTTTTCACTACTATCCCGCTCTTTTTCTCCTGCTCACCCCCCCCCCCCATCTTTCTCTCTCTGACTGCAGGCAATGGAGAAATTGGGACTTTGTCTCTGGGGAAGTGGAAAGAGTAGGAGGGAGAGTGCATGGTGTCTTTGAAGGAGTGTAATGCTCACGCACATGCACAGATAGCACACACGAAACAAACCCCTGAAAGCGCTGTGCGTGCGTACACACATAGGGCAGCTCCGATGGAGCTGAGGGTGTGTGCACGCGTGATAATATGCATGCCTATCTCCGGCCATCCAGTTTTATCAGTGACAAAAAGGTATTGGTTTCACTGTTTGGTGTGGAACAGCATGGAGCCACAGGGCATGCCTGCTCAATAATCTGCTACACGTACACAAACACGCACACACACATGCATGCATGTACACACAGGTTCACAAATGCAAACCAACCCAGCATGCTGGACACGCACGGGTGGTACATATAGAGGTGTACATGCACATGCGTGGTGCATACAAAAACACACACACACACCACATACA
>VURO01040861.1:1679-17279 GCA_015108175.1 Pelvicachromis taeniatus
CACCACCAATTAAAAAAAAAAAAAACAAAAAACAAGACAGACAAAAAAAAAAAAAAAAAAAAAAAAAAAAAAGGAAAAAAAAAAAAAAAAAAAAAAAAAAAAACTGGTTGGATGTCAGCTATTAACAATTTTAATTGGTTTTTAAGTATTTTTATACATTAAACGCTAACAGGAACAATAAGCTAATTAGCTACATTATCTAATGGAATATTTGCAACTGTCGTCTCAAAAATACTTTTGAAAAAAAAAAACCCAAGTGCATGTCAACTTGACTTGCAATGTTCAGCCAGTGTTATAATTAACTCGGGGAAACCCTGTCCACACACACACACACACAAATTTACTGGTAAAGCTTAAGTGAGGTCTATAAGGGCTTTGTTTAGTCCAAACCCAAGCCACTTATTGTTATGAGCAAGAAATGGTCATTCGTTATTTTGTTTTTAATATAAAGTCTTTCCTTTTATACAGAAATTAAATTGTACCAATGAGCTGATAAGAACCTCTATTATTCTTTATTTCATTTAACAGATGAACATAACTAAAAGAATCAAATCATCAACTGATTAATCCTCTAGAGATGTTCTGTTTCATCCACTTGCCTCCAGTAATAGAAAATCTGTGCTGCAGATCAGTGTGCAGTGGATGTAAAAAAGCAAAAACAGATGCAGGTCAGTGGTACACAAAATCAGCTTGCATCAAGTTTCATCATCTTGGTTACGACTCAGCTGTAGTGTGATCAGGTGCTGTGAGTCTTCACAATAGGAGAACAGAAAGGTTGGAGGTAATAATAGAGGCAGGAGGGTGTTGATACAGGGTTAACATTCTTAATTCAATTGATTATTCTCCTAGCTGTGTATATATGCCCTGCATCAGGCTCAGGTTGCTGGTAGTGTGTGTGTGTGTGTGTGTGTAGGAGAGGTGGGAGTGGGGCTTGTTATTATACCCGAGCATGTGTCACTGTTTGTGATTCATGCCATGACATCATCTGCATTACAACCAGACTGTCTGGGGAACCATGAGGCAGAGATCAACTCTGAGACAACAGGCACACGCAAACACATTAAAAATACACATAGACACAAAAGACGCACAGATCTGAGACATAAATGGATACAACTTCCACTGCGATACTAAAAAACAAGCACATATATTCCACACACACACACACACACACACACACACACACAAAAAGACAATAGGTGGTGGACATGCAGCTAACTGCACGTGGCCATGACTTGACGCCAGACTTGTGTGACCCAGTGACCCTGGCCGCCTGCCTGCATCCACCCATCCTCTGAGTGAACCCTGTGTGAGGACAAGCTAATGTTCAAAGCCCTGATTTAATATTGTGGGAAGGGCAGGGAACCTCTGTTTTAACCAGCACCATCTTTTTTCTGTGGTAGGCCTGAGCCTGGTGTACAGGAAACACAACCTGTTACCAGAAACACCCTGCTGTCAACACATAGGCTCATCCTGGCGATGCAGCAACCCACTGTTGCGCATTGTGTCCTCCCCACATACATTTACCATCTGCGCTTTGACATTACTGCAATCAACAGAAATAGCCACGTTCACACGGACAGACATTCATATCCTGTTCAGTAACCATCACGACTTACTAATCATTACTGAGTATTTGTACTGTAAGTGATCATTTGACCAAATGTTTTGGATTTGTTTTTGTTTTTTTAGAAATACCTTGAAATGCCTTTTAAAAACTTCTTAAAGTCAGCTGCCACCACACATTTCTTTTTTTTGCTTCACTTATTAGTCACAAAAATATTTAACTCAAAACAAAGAAGACCACCAATTATTATTATTTCTAGCAAAAAATCCACACTTTTACCAGGCCTGCAGCACTTTTTCCATTTTGCATTTAGTGGCAAGTCTAACAAAATTCTGTTGCAAATGCAAATTTTGATCAAATTTAACCATGCCGTTATGTAAGAGAAATGTCTGCTGGGAGGTGAAAGCTTCATCAAGATTGGCCTGACAGTTAAGGAGGACATAGGATACATACAGACATACATGCGCTACAATGCTTATAGTAAGATTATTATATGAATATTGCAGCTATTCTTTGGGCCTGGTTTATTTTCAACCTTTGTTCTTGTATACATAGTTTCAAGTCCAGCCCAGGAACTTTGCGCAATTATACCACCCCTCGTCTCTTTTCTCATCATTTTCTCTCCCTGTCTACATTCAACCTGGTAATAAAAGGCACAAAATACCTAAAAACAAACAAACAAAAACAATAACAAACTCTCTCTTTATGGTGTTGCAAACACAGTTGTACGATCTAATATTATGAAAAATGTTATCTGAGGATAACATGATTGGCTTCAGATTACATATATAAAACAAAATAAAAATAATAAATCTCTTTTCTTGTTCTTGGCTAATCTGTCTTGCTTTATACAATACTGCCAATATATATACACACACACACACACACACTCACTGGCCACTTTATTAAGCACACATCACAAATGTCACAAATATTTAATTGGACAGTCCCATGGCAGCAACAGGGCATTTAGACATGTAGATGTGGACACAGCGCCTAACTGAAGTTCAAACTGAGTGGTGAAGAAGGGTGACTGTAAGTGGCTCTGAATGTTGATGCCACACTGGCTGGTCTGACTATTTCACATACTTCTGCTCTACCAGGATTTTCCCACACAACTAGATTTTGGATTAAAAATAAACAAATAAATATAGAGTGAGCAGCAGTGACCAGATTGCTTTAAACTGATAAGAACGTAACAGTAAAACTACAAATGCAGAAGAACATCTCTGAATGAAAGTAAATGCACTGTATACAACAAATATTGGACAACAAAATATTGGAAAAGGATTTCCTGGTCTGATGAGGTAGGCTCACAATTTGGAGAGAACAACATACAATCAAAGATCAACCTGAGCTCTTTGATACTGACTTATATCAAAGAGCTCAGGTGGCAGGTGTAATGATGTGGGGGATTTTCTGGGCATATGTTAACTAAACACCACAGCCCATCTGAGTATTGTCCATCCTTTCATGACCAGTGTACCGATCTTCTAAAGGCTGCTTCCAGCAGAAAGCTCAAATCATCTCAAACTGGCTTCTGAGCATGACAATGTACTCAAATGGCCTCAACAGTCACCAGATCTCGGTCCAATCCTTTGGGATGTGGTGAAACGGGAGATTCGAGTCATGGATGTGCAACTTATGAGTCTACAGCAACATGGACCAAAAATCTCTTTGTACTTTGCTTAATCTATGCCATGAAAATTAAGACTTCTCTAAAGAGCAAACAGGGAGTCCAATCCAGTAATAGCAAGGTGTAACTAATAAAGTGGCTGTTAAGTATAGCATTTTGCAGTCATTAAGGTCACCGAGTCAGTATTTTCTGCAGCGTGACACAGAAAAGCTGGAGGTGATCTCTTATTATTTTTCTAAATGTGAAGCCAATTTTTTTTTACCTTAAGACAATAAATTATATGTTAATACAGATATTATATTCAGACACTAACAAAATGTACATGGTTCCTGTAAATCTTTTTTTTAAAAGCAGGTTACTTTAATCTACATTTACAGAAATGTATCTCACCAGAGAAACAAAAAAAAAAAATAAGATCTCATCTGTTCTGGGGAAAAACACAAGGACTTTTTTTCAACAATCCGTTTACTGATTTCACAGAAACTTCTGTGGTTGCAGAAGATGAATACAAAAGTGTGGGGTTTTTGCGCTACTTCCTGCCTCTTTATGACTTTCAATTACAGCCACTTGATTTGAGCTGTCAATGTATCAAACGGGGCACTTAAATAGAAGACGCAGGTTTGTAGGTTGATGACTGGCTGGATTAGAGCACTGGAGTAGAGTCTCGCGATAAATCTCTGATGTTGAAATGGCAAGAGCTCTGTCTAGTCTGAGTAAAAAAGGCAACAAAGCCATGTGACTAAAATAAAACAACTCTCTCAGCTTTGGCCCGAAGTGAAGTCACCCTTTCAGAATTTAACCGACTGCTCATGCTGAGACTATTAAAAAGCAACACACAAACATAACGCAGGCTTGTAACCTGACCAATCATGGTTTTAAATGCTGGCCTGTGAACTCAAAAGCACCAGGCTCAACAAGGCAAACCTCTGGCCCATTTCTCAATGTCAATGAAACAGCAGACCTGGGGAATGCACAGTTATTATTAACGCCAGCATGTCAGGGTGAGATAGAAATCTTGCGTTGCACCAAGCATGAGCCATATAATAGCCAGCCAGGATATGTAGATGCAGCAATATGAATCAATAGGTTTAGGGTTCATGGCAATGCATGTCTTAAATCTCAGTAATATATGCATAAGCAATGAGAGGGATCTCATAAAGATTTGTAATAAAATAAAAAGACCAAATGAAAACGAAAGCTTATTGGGGAGTGCAGTATCAGGAGAGCTGCAACTGTTGCAAGAACCGTTTTATGGAAGCAACCCTTTTTTGCAATGCAAAACAAAACTTAATACAATTCTCTAATCCTGTTAATCTTTTGGAAATATACCGGTAAGGTTTTAAAAACCAGTTATCGCCTAACCTTAGTCTGGAGACAAACACTGCTCTTGTGGCATGATGAAATATCCATTTATAATATAAAATAAGCATAAATGACAGACAAAAGCAGGATTTGAACGGTTGCATTTTATATATGGTGTTGCTACAGTCCTTTGTGTAGGTATGAACTCAGCACTGCAACTTCAGCTGCTTCACAGCAAAGCAACCAAGTACCTAATTCTTACAGACATGCAATTAAACTTACATTAAATTAAAGACTTCCTGAGAACTGTTCGTTGCAACTAACAATTACTGTTTTTAGTCGATCATTTGATGCACAAATCTTCCAACATGATGTCTTCAAATCAACTTTTCTACCCGTCCTACAGGATAACAAAACAAAAACATTAAATAAAAAATAAAGCAAAAAGACAAGAATAGCAAATCTTCACATTTGAGAGCATTTCTGGCATTTGATCTTTGCAAGTGATTCGTTTTTTTTGTCAGAACTAACAGTTTACAACATACAAATTCAGCTGCAAAATTCATAGATTTTTTTTAATCTCGCTCACAATTTTGGCTTCCCACGATCAAATGCGCATGTTCCACTGATTTTGAAAATGCAAGCTCCACCAAACGCTCCCTAAAGCACTCCCTGGCGCCAATCACAGCTGTGATAACACTACATTAAAAGACAGATGTCTAGAAAATGTCTGGCACAACAGAAGGCCAAAAACTAGTCTCCAGAAGCACATCACCGTAGGTTGTTTGGAAATTGAATTTAGGGCAAACGATGTAAACAGAGAACAAATCACATGCAAAGGAGTGCTACAGAGATGTGTGCGAGCCGCAAGGCAACACAAATAACTTACTCAACCACCTGAATAACGCACTACAAACTGCAGTATAACGGTGACCAACAAAAATAATGTAAAAGTTGTTAATGAACTCAGATCTCCACAAAGGTGAGTCTATGCAGCGCATCAGCAAAAGATGCGTTATGAACTCACACAGCTACTTTCCAAAGTGCCAACACCAAAGAATTTCGATAAATAAGGAGGACCACTTTTATGTTTCAAACTGGAAAAACGGTTGTGTTAACAAAATTTTTGTCACTTGAGTAATCATGACAAATACCTCATTCAGCCATCAATTTTATTCCACTTATCGAATTCAGGGTCGTGGGAGGTTGGAGCCTATCATAAAGTATGAGATGGGGTACACTTTGGGTAGGTCTCCAATGTTTGGCGGGCCACGACAAAGTCAAAGTTATTTGTTAAGCCTCAGTAAATACATCCGTCTCATTCATGATCTACATATATCCAAAACCAACCACCACCTGTTGATACATCTCAAAACTACCTCCCTGCTTGATAACAAACTTACGTCCCTGATCTGGCCTCTGGAACTTATTCACAAGTTTTATTTATTTATTTCATTCTAGAGGATGGAGTAATCCACCACAGCACTTGGACAGCTGTAAAAAACAGCGAGTCACAGTCAGTCAAAACCATAACAAACCTCTCTTGCGTCAATCTCTGACAGGCTCTCCCTCTGGCAGTTTGCAGCAAGTTAAGACAATGACACTGTGGCATCGCGAGCGACCACCTGCTTTCTCAGTTTCACCTGATTCATCACACCATTTCCACTGCAATACCGATCACTGACAAGAATAGGGATGTGTTATTTATAAACATGATGTTGCTACACAGCTAAATCCACAGACAGTAACCTCTATAGCCACAGTGCTGCTAAAATTAAAACATGTCACAACAAAAATCACATTAAATACAGGTTCAAGGCTTTTCTGTCAGATACTGAAAGCACATAAAAAAAACCTTTATAACACAACCAGTGATAAAGTTAAACACAAACCCATCTTTCAACCTTGAAGAAACACCAATAACGAACAGCAGTTTAGGTGAACCACAAGTCTCAAAAGGTCACCTAAACAAGCAATGCCATTTTCCACCCTGACACACCACACTTTGCCTGTTTGGCCAGTATATTTCTTATAGTGTCAGAAGAAGAAGAAGAAGAAATATCCAGTCTCTATTTTGAACTGTAACACAGGCTGTCTTGGAACTGTCCAGCCACATCAGAACACTAAAATTCATGAGTAGGTCTTGACGCTGTAAGTTTATACAAGCCAGTTCAAAAGGAAACGCAGCATGCAGATCATTGTGCACCTTCCAGTTTCTAAACAGCTTGGCCCTTACAGAAAAGCAAGGCAAACAGACCCTAGTGAAACAGAAAGAGCGGTGACAAATGTGTTTTTCTCCATTATGAGTTGGTACCAGACTTTCATGACTCTGCAAGTCTGAGCAGAAGGGGTGAGGGGATGTGGAGGGGCCACAAAACAGAAAATAAACCTAGGAGAAGCCCAGATGATGCAAGAAAAAGGAAAGAACAGGACAGTCAAAAAGGAACCGATACAGATGTGTCCCGCTGACCAAGGAAATTAAAATGCAAATGCTTCCTATTCCGAAGAATTCATTTTAAGTTTTTAAGAGTTAAGTTGCATTACTTGGGGGGGGAAAAAGGCAAATAAGTGTGACCAAAAGCACCCAAAAAAATGCTGCAGAAGCTCTTTGCTCAGCAATGATGAGACATCTTTTGATGAAATGAGGAACAAAAAAGAAGGCAACACGACACTCAACTCAAGCTTCATTGGTATTCACCCTGGATCATACAAGTCGTTAGCACGCCCTCGAAACGACGAAAAACTCGTTACAAAGGAACAACTTCTTCAAAATCACTGTGGGAAGTCATTATGGGGAACTTGGGTGACGAGCATATTGAATAAGCACAACAGAGACATGTCAACGGGATATCTCCAGAGGTCTGCAAAACACTAAATGCCTCACAAATAAGTATAGTGTTACTATAAACACTTTGAAGTTTTTGCTTCTGAATCGACTCAAGTCAAGAAGTGTTACCAAAACGTGTGTGCTGGTTAAGATGCACATATGAAACAAGGGTTCAAAACAGTCACCTCAGTACGGGTGTTTTGATTTATAACAGTGCATAGAGAGGGCTGGTGGTCGCAGTCGTACCTTTCGTAGAGCTTGCACGAAGAGGCCTCTCCATTTGTGACTATTCTCGTCACTTGAAAAGTCGTATATCTGCTGGGGCTGCATTGCTGAAGCGGCTCCTGGTGTTGCCGTGATCCGGGCTGAACCGTCAGCATCGGCCCCGGATAAATTGTCCTTATGGGTGGGTCAGTCCCGGCTTTACAACGGTGAAACAACACAGACTGGCTCACTTAATAAAAAGCAGAGTAACTAAAGCACAGTGCGAGTCCGAGGTCAAATCGGGCTAAACAGCGAGGAAAATATCTATTAAAAAAGAGGGGAAAAAAGCACATGTAGCAATAAAGTTAAGTCGCTAGCTTTGTGGCTAATGTGGCCAGCCTGCTGCTCCTGTAAACACCCAGCAGCTGCTAACTGCTAGTAAGAATGCTGCTAAGTGTAACGCTTGCTGCTTGGCGTTTGCTTAAAAACTTTAAAGCAGGCACATTGAGCTCAATGTTGAGGCAATACGTTGAAGCCGAGGTTGTTGCCAGCTAACTACAGCTACAAGTTATGTTACGTTGTTTACAGCCAAAACACCTGCACACTAGCGTTAGCCGGCCAGCTAACTATTGCTACAGGCTGCTGGGGCTGGCCTCCGCTGCGCTCCGAGTACTATGTTGTGGCACACGACCCGTTCAGCTCCAAACAAGGCACACTTTCTCCTGCGCTGCTTGCTCCGAATTCAGTCATCTTCCCCGCAGCAGATAAGGCGCTAAATCCGGCGTATAGCCCCAAAGCAGCGGCCGGTCCGAGGCATATTTGCGAGCAGAACCGCTGAAGAGCAGCCGAGGTGTTTTTGGTTCGTGAAGTCGAAGATGTTCGTACCAACTCCGCTGCCTGCCTACAGCTTCTGCTCGCTGCGCCGTGCGTCCCTGCGTAATTTCACATTTTATTGGACTGGAAAAAAAAAACAAGGCTGGACTTTTGTCTCGACACACACAGTAGACTCTTAGCGGCGAAGAGGAGCGACACACAGGGATAGATAGCTGGAAATACAATAAAGCTTTATTTATTGACTTTCCCGTTGAAGTGTCGGCCACTTTAAATAATTTGTAAACACGTTTTATTTGGTATGGAGGCTGGATTTGTGGGGGGAAATGCGCTTAAATAAATATTATGAGTGCAAATATTAAAACTAAAACTAGAAAATGCAATTTCTGAAGAAAGTGCACTGTGAATGCTGATAGTTGAACGTTTTGAGCTGAAATGTAATAACTGCTGACCGTTAAGTTAAAAATGTTGAATGAGCTGAAATACAGCGAATTATTCACCTGAAAGACAAAGTGGAGAACTGAAGTTCACACAGAAGAAGGTGTTTCAGAGTTGGAAAGTAGCTGAACATGTTTCAAATGTAGATGAGAAAAAGCTGACTAATGACAAAAGAAAACTTAAAGTCAGAAATCATCTGAATGAATATTGAAAGCTCCTATTCTTTAAATCGTTTAAAGAGTGCATCGATGTTAGGGTACCTGAGTCTAATGACCCAGTGGTTTTGATTTTGTTTGTTTATATTCTATGACTTAGTGTTTCTATTATTTAGTTTCTGTATTTCTTGCTCCCTAAGTTCTTTAGTATCTCCTGATTTCCAGTCTTAGGTTTTGGTTATATGCCTTCCCTGTGTTCAGTGTTATGCCTTTTTCATGTCTCTGTCTCAGTGTCAGGTTCGCATTGCTGTGTTATGTTTCCTGTTTTATTTTGATAGTCCTTGTCCTGTGTGCAGTGTTTCTGGTTTTGCTTCCCTTGTCTCGTTAGGTCTGATTTGTCCAAGCTGTGTTTCCCTGCTGTCTCCCTTTCCCTGATTGTTCCCTCTGTGTATTTAAGCCCTGTAGCAGTGTCCCAAAACCTAGGCCGCATCCTTCGGAGGCCGCACAAATGCGGCTGACAAATACGTCCTTCATTTCCCTGAATTTGAAGGATAGGTCGGGTGCATCCTTCGTGGCCCAACATATCCCAGAATTCATAGCGCATCCCAGCCAATTCCAGTTTCCAACAATGGCGGTACTTCGTTTTAATATTACTCTTATTACTCTTTCTGGGTCACAAAATAAACTTTAAACATATTTTCAGGCGAGAATGTAGCTGTGTAAACTTCAAATATCTGCTCGGTTTATCAAGACATCACATATTTGCAAAAGTGCACTGATGTTTTCGTAGACATCTGTTACCCACCGGCTCGATCGCTGACCGCGGGTCGTCAAGGCTCACTAGAGCCGGCGAGAACAGCCCACTCCCGGTACATTGTTTTCAAACCCCCCGTGGTCTGCGATTGAGCTGGTAGGTAACCGACGTCTCCGAAAACTTTGGAGCACTTTTGCAACTATGTGATGTCCTGGGTAAATCCGTTTGGCTGAGATTAACGTTTTCACACAGCTGAATAAATGTCAAACAGAAAACTGATTAAACTCCCTTTCCCTGATTGTTCCCTCTGTGTAATTAAGCCCTGTGTTTTCCTTGGTCTGCGTCGTGATCTCCATCATTCTATACTGTGTGTTCTGTCTAGCAGCCTGTCTGCATAGTTTATTTGTATTTTCAATTTAGCTATTTTGGTATTCAGCAGTAAAGCTGTTTGAGTGCACTTTTTTTGCCTCCTGAAGTCTGCACTTTGGGTCCACCATTCCTGCCTCCTGCACACAGTACATGACAGAGGAAGTGTGTATTTAAAATTTCTAAAATCTTAAAAGAATATCTGCTGTGCATGTGCGCACATGCATGCCTGTGGCTCTGTGTCAGTCTGTGTGCGTGTGTGTTGTATTTAAACTTTTTAAATTTTAAAGGCACCAACATTGTCCTTAAACTTGAATTGGGAATATGGTTATGAATGAGATATTGTTTTGGTCTTGTGATCCATTTAACATTTTAATCATTATTTCAAAATGAAAAGTATAAGTTGCTGCAAGGTAGCTTTTAAAGACATTACTATGCAAGAGCAGTGTTCCATAATGTTGAGGATTTCTTTGTAGTTTATGTTCTCAACCTTTAGCAAATTGCTGTACTGTGAATGCATTACTTGGTTTTTGTTCTTTATTCTAGGTGGTAGCGGAGAGAGAAATCTCTCTGTAGTGTCTCAGGGAACACAAGGCTACACAACCAAGATGCTCCAGATGGCCACCAACAATGGAAAACATGATTGAAAATTGATACTACACCTCTTCCACATGATGCTGCAGAATTCAGCAAAATGCAGAAGTCTCAGTGCAAGACCTGTGGCGTGACTATGCCTCTTCAGCTACTTGTTAGTCACACAGAAAACTGTGTACAAGTAAGCCAAATTCACCAATAAATCTAACATTACTACCACGTGTGCTAAACACTAAGTCAATGTATGTGTTGAAAACAGTTGTAAGTCTTGCTCTAAATGTCTGTGAAGGTTCTCAGTCATCTAGGTCATCGTAGTCTAAAGAGCTTGGAAAATAAAGCATCTGGACTTCTTTAAGTTTCCTTGAAGACGTTTCACCTCTCATCTGAGAAGCTTCTTTAGTTCTTCAGAACAATTGGTGGAGAGTCCCAGATTTTAAGCCCTATGGGAGTGTCCCCAAGAGGGTCATGGATTTCTTATTTTGCTCTAAATGAAAAATTGTGAACAGCATGTACCTACCATAAATGTGTAATGTAACAATATAAGCCTTTCCCAGGAAGCTGAGTGTCAAAGCATCACTGACCAGGCACATCAGAATGAAGTTCAGTTGTAGGTGAGTTCCCAGATTTATTTAACATTGTAATATGGACAATACATACAAATTCCAAGCAGATCTTTGTTTAACTGTTTCATTATTTGCTAATTAGCTGTGGCAGTTTGTGCAAGATTTGGATTATTCATCTTTGCTTGGACTAAAATAAATGCACAAGTGAATTGCAGTGTCCTCTTCAGCCTTCTTGTCCTGTTTGTGGAAATCGTTATCCTCCAGATGACTTAATCTTGCATGTGGTGATCGGTAAGTTCATTTTAGTTTGACAACAGTTAACAAATGCTATGTATACCACATTTATAGTTGCTCTTGCTCCTGTCTTTGCATCATGTCATAGCAGGGATCTTTACCTAACTTGTTCATCTTCAATGATCATGTTGACCATGTGGATGAGCTTTCATTGGTGTTCTTCCTGGCATAATGACAATATACTTTTGAATTCTTTACAGTGCATTGTTTAGGTTACCTTGTCTTTTACTGAGAATATCCCCATAGATAGACATAGATTTGTGTATATTTGTATATACACTGATCTTTTGTTTGTTTTTTTTCCTTTTGCACCACCTAACGTGAAGTGGATGACCTGCATCACACAGAGCATGAAGTCAGAGACACACTTCTCAATTTTGCTGGTGACATGAATACTGAGATCCCAGCCAACAATCAGGAAGGTCCTTTTCATGTCAAATGTCAGAGTATATTTAAAATTTCAAATTGACTTGTTTACCAGAAATTGTGCTGGGCCTCAATGTTTGGGCTTACTGTGTTCACAGTACAAAATGTTATTTGTGCATACAATGTACTTTTTCTTTTAGTAGAACAATGGAAAAAGGCCAATGATCCCCAAGATGCTGCAATTTTGTTTAAGAGGCATCTATTCAAGGAAAAGGAGGAGAAGCCCACCATCACAGCTGTCATTGACATTTGACAAGATCAAACATCCCAGAGTTGAGAGATCATTGCCTTCTAAAAAGGACCACAGATTGACTGGGCAAGACCCTTTCCTTGTTCTTTACAAGGTCATGCTTATGGTGAAGCAAAGATCAAGTTAGTTTCTTTAAAGGCTGTTTAAAATTCCTACTTGACAGTTATATTGGTAACTGAGTTTTTTCCATTAAAAGGTGCTGTAAAGCAGTTTGTAACTTTTCTTGTGTGTGTTTTTTTTCTCCCAATTGTGAAATAGGTGACACAGGTCTTGGCACTGGGGTATAGAGACATCTTTTCAGCATGGCAATGCTAAAGTTGCAACATGGCTTTAACATCCATAGTGGTATGTTTCCATATCCTTTTTTAATTACTGTAAGATGAGGTTTTTAAATAATCCACCAAAAAGTTTACTCCAGATATAAAAATTAAAAAAAGAAAATAAGATACCTTTAAAGTATTTGCATGATGTTTGACAACTTCATTAATCGACTACAACATCAGTAGATAAAGCTATAGCTTTTTTATTTTGCTTGTACTCTTCTTCTCCAGGTGCAGCCAACATGACTCTTCTCTTTGAGGGACAACAGAACCATCTCGTGCCTTCTACTTCTCAGATTTTGGCAGACAGTGACCTATTTGTGGTAGCTGGCAGAATGATTGGACATTCATTTTTAAATAATTTAAATTTCAAGGGCTCAGCAAGGCTATTATTCACATGTTGGTCCATGCTGATAGAGACACTGTCACTGTCCAGCTTGACGATGTGCCTGATCTTGATATGCATTCTACAATTTGCACGGTGAATACTAATTTACTCCAAGCCTTAGTACAATCATGATGAAAATGTACCCATTTTATATAAATGTAAATAATCAAAAACATGCAGGTTTTTAAGTAATATATTGGCAACATACTAAAATGGGAATTTTCTCCTCCATAAGCTTGATGGTAATAAACACCTCACTGAGTAGCAGAAGAATGAAGTTAACAGTTTGGCCATTTCCTGGGACTTGCCACTCGTCAGTGCAGAAAACCGCAGATGGCTGTTTCAACAACTACTCCATCGTGCAGTAAGATTTGCCTTTAAAAAGTCGTTTTAGATTTTCATCTACTAAGCAAATATCGTGTGGTTATTTTTAATTATCGTTTTAGGTGACAAAACACATCAGAAAAGGTCTCAAGTACACCGGATTGTTGACTATGCTTCCAGAATGCCCTGACACAGATTCAGTGGTCTTTCCCCAGCATGAAGACGGCCATTTTTCTGCACAGGTATTTCAATGCATTTCTAAGATGCTGACTACAGTGACAAGTCTAGATGGCATGACAGTTAATGCTGCTTTTAGCCTATGCAAGATGATTTCAGAGGGTATGCTGTGATGCTTGAACACATGATCCTCCATGAGTCTAACGGTCTCAGATGGGACAGGCAGTCACATATTCCTGAAATTACCAGAAATTACACTTAAGTTAAGAGATAGTCCTACCTATTCCAGGGTGGCAGGAGAACTTTGCTGGGAACAGTTTCTGGGTGTCAGGATGGGTGCAGAGGTGAACAGATGTTTTATCTTAGTGAATGCCCTCCCAGCCTCAGGTGTCCAGGAAAATGGTATTTTAGTGGAGGTGAAGGTGCTGCTACCCGACTGTAATTCTGGATGATTCAGTGGCATAAATTGACATACACGAGAAATTGTTGGAGGTGCTTATGTGACGTGGGAATGAAGCATTCCTTTACAGCCTGGACTTTGAGTCAGTCTTCACCTGCCCACTGCCAAGATGTTTCCAAGAAAGGTGTTAGAAGTGGAGTGAAATTCACACTTACCCTTGACATGTAGCTGGTTTTCCAGAAGACATAATGCAGACTGGACAATGTTCCTACAAGGTCCTAGAAAAGCTCAGGATATCATCCAGATAATTAAACAGGAAACTGTTCAAAAAGTCTCTCAGAACGTCTCTCGGAGAAAAACCAGAACTCGGGAAACACCTGCGGTGTTGGTGAGGCCAAATTCCACATGGCATATAACCTCCAGCTCCCCCACCCTCACTACCCTCTGTTGTCACAAAAGCACCAGTTTAATTAAGAATAACCTTTTTATTATTGTATCCCCATATTTTCACACAACTGCCATCTTAAAAAGTTACATTTTTTTTGTTGAAAAAGTCAACTTTTGGGCCTAACGGGACCACAACCCACCATTATAAACCCCAGTGAACCTTAGGAAGGCCGTCGGTCCAGACGGGGTAACTGGGAGGGTCCTAAAAGAATGTGCAGACCAGCTCGCTGGGGTATTCACTAAAATCTTCAATGCTTCACTGTCCCAGTCCTGCATCCTGCCATGCCTGAAGTCGGCACAATCGTCGCACTGTGTAAACAGAGCAACATTAGCAGCCTCAACGACTACTGACCAGTTGCTCTAACACCTGTTTTAATAAAGTGTTTTGATAAACTGGTTCAACACCACATCATGTCCTGCCTGCCACCAACACTTGTACCACTTCCATGGACTTACTTTTACCACCTGCTGCCAGATCAGAAACTTTCTGATTAGACAGAGTTGGACGGGGTCCTCATCTTTCCTCTGTCCTCACAATTAACAATGGCTTTTCAAATACTGTGTACTAAGTCCCCTACTGTATACTCTGTACACAACTGACTGCATCAGTACCCACCCAGACAAGTTTGCAGATGACACCACCGTCGTGGGGCTCATCTCTGGGGGTGTCAAGACAGCATACAGAGCTGAGGTTCAAAGGCTGTGGGATTGGTGTGTGAACTTACTAACATACTGCATCCATGTATGGTTCTCCAGCTGCACCATGGCACACTAAAAGGCTGAAAGGATAATTAATAGGGCCCCCCCCAAAAAATCCTCTTCCCTCCCTGAAAAACCTGTACAGCACTCGCGGTCTCAAGGGGGCATGTAGCATTCTTTAGGATTGCACACACGCTGGTAAGGTCACAGACAAACACACTCAAGGACAGCTTTTACAAAAGGGCAATAGCCCTTATTGTAGCTGCCCACTTGGAATCACCACTCGTAAGGCAGAGAGCTTCGACTGATGCAACTTTATTTCTCTCCTCTTTGACCACCGACAATATGGCACCGTGAAAACAAAAAAATGAATAAACAAATGCCATTAAAAAACTATGGTAAAAATGAAGGACTGTTCACATTTAACTCTATAAACTGTCTTGATAACTCACATGACATTGACAATCAGCACCTTCAAACAATTTACATTACAGCATTTAATAAAATAAAAAGGAATTAAAAACAACCTTTCTGTCTCCTAAATAAAAACAAACAATTGTTGCAATAATCACACCAACCTCTTTCTGCTTCCAAGGGTGCTAATCATGCTGCACCTGTTAGTAGCCTTCTCCATACAC
>VURO01040865.1:2490-16582 GCA_015108175.1 Pelvicachromis taeniatus
GGGAAAGGGGGGGGGCCCCCCCCCCCCCCCCACACACACATATATATGTAGTGAAAGCTTTATAAATACATGTAAAAACGTCTTCTCTGTGTCATTTTGTCATCAACAGATGTAGGTCCAACTCCAGAGAAGTCACAATTTAGGTCACTGTTACAGGGCTATGTGTTTAAAAAAAAAAAAAAAAAATTAAAATTGTGTACTTTGTGTGCGTTTGTAGCTTGCTCCAGAGAACACACTTTGGTCCTTCCAGCGAGCTCTGCAGATGAACGTCACTGGTTTGGAGGCTGACGTGGCTATCAGGTACACACACACAATCAATATAGCAGAATGATAAAGCAAAGCAAATAACAAGGTTTAGTGTCCTGTCGCATTCCCCCCAACACACACACACACACACACCCCCATTGGGTTTCATAGATTATCACAATTGCTGTTTTTTCAAAAACGTCTTAATCAGTGCAAGAATAACGTCACACAAGACCACATATCACATTCAGAACTGTATGTTTTTTTTTTTTTCTCTTTTTAGTTATTATTGTGTTTTCCAAATACTAAAAGGGCTACAGCAGAGCATTGATAATATCTTAGGCATTATGCATTGAACAAACTGCTGTTCAGTTTAGCAGCAGTCAGTAGTAATAAATTCCTGCATGATTTTAACAACATAATAAATGAAGACTGGCTGTGCTGAGAGAGGCATACTTGGAGGAAGACAGGAAATTGGGTGGGTGGATACACCAGTGGCCGTGCTATATGATGAATAGTGGGTGCCCATGTCTACTCTTGCATGCACAGCTATGGAGGATGAGTGATTGTGTGGAGGTGGGGAGTGATGCCGGCCGCAAAGTGTGCGTTTGTGTTTTAGAGCTGCATTTCATAGTGCAGAGTGTTTTTAAGACCGTCAGTGCATCCTAATTTAATTAGATGTTTTAGCAGCAACCTTGGTGCAGCTTGTGTATGTTCGCATGTGTGTTCATTGTACAGTCCTGAGAGAGGTGAATGAGTGTGTGATGTTCACGCTGCTGACAGGTGAGCTGCTGACGGTGCGGAGTAATTAGACCTGACGACAGCCAGATCCACAAAGAGACTCCACTCCTGAAGGAGGCTAGAGACATATGCTCATGTGCGCATGCATTCATACAATACAACATGATTTATTTTTTTTTTCCCACCTGAAATTAACAGTTCATACGCACACAAACACCCACCTATATGTGTTAGCAGGATATTTGTTAGTCAAATGCTTAGTTTGTTTTTCCGATTAGTATTTGAATGACAAATACAGAGAATGGAAGGCTTTCTCCTTTTGTCTTTTCCTGGAAAAGATCTTGATGTGAGCTCAGTTTTTTTTTTTTCTCTTTCCCATATTGGTCAGTAGCAGCATTTTCCTTTTTTTGGCATGATTTCAGTTCTTATCTCTTCTCTGCTATTTTTGCAACCTTCATCTCTCCTACACATCAACTGCAAATATGAATGACTTCTTGACACTTTACCCTTTTGTTTGCTAGCATGGATGGTGTTCCTTTCCTGATGCGCGATTTTACCCTGCGAAGGACCACAGACGTGGAGAAGGTTTTTCCAGACAGGCAGATGGATGAAGCCTCACTTTTCAATTGGACGGATCTGCAGCAGCTCAACGCTGGACGTTGGTTCCTCAAGGTAGTTCTTGGTTTCGAATAAGGACTACCGTAATTTCCGGACTATAAGCCGCTACTTTTTGCACAAGCTTTGAACCCTGCGGCTTATTGTCCGGTGCGGCTTTTCTAAGGCTTCTTCATGATTTTTGTGACATCGTAAGAGGATTTGTTTTGGTTTGTTCCGCCATTTTGTCTGGTGGAAAGGCATGTGATCAGACACGGAAAAGAGTGATATGTTGGTCACATGTCCGTCCGCCAGCCAAAGAAGTGCTGTACGAATTAGCCCGAAAGGCTGGCGGAGCGGTCGCTTCGTCGTGCCGAGATTCACTCATGTGCAACAAAGGTCATTATCCCAGTGAGCCATAAGTGCTATACGACCTCGCACATTGATCATTCCTGACATCGCTGGGTTTCATCAAAATAATAACACCCACCGAAGCTTTACTGGGAACTGCAGTGGGATGAGTGCCATGTTTCACTGTCATCCTCGTACATGAAACAACCATCACTCAAGTACTGCTGTTCCATTAATCTGTCTAAAAGTGCAGGTTTGTTGCTTTAAAATGTTTCCTTCCTTAGCTTAGCTCTTATGAGATGAGACCATGATGTGCAAAGACTCCGACATGGCTGTCTGTATTTGTTTGAATCTTCATTACTTTCTCCTCTTGTGTTTACGCTGCATGTGTGCACACTGTGTGGATGGATATTGCATTTCTAAGAAAAGCCTTACCACCACTCAGTGTAAGTTTGATAATGATTTTTTATCACCAGCTCTGTAGTGCATATATATTTACAATATAAAAAGGCAGAAATGAAGCGTTTTCCTAGTCAAATTAGTGAAACGACAGCTTATCATGGAGTAAAAGAATCTCAGGTTCTTCTCTAAAGGGAGTCAGCGGTGAAGCGAGAAATTTGGCGTCCTCCAACAATACACCGAATGATCTTTTGAGTACTTATGTTAATAAAAGTGTTATAAATCTGTACTGTAACTGCAATGTAGTAACCTATATTCTTTCATTTAAACAGTAAAGCCGATGATCACTTTTTTTTTTTTTTTTTTTTTTTTTTGTTTTTGTTTTTTTTAGGTTCTTTTTTTTTTTTTTTTTTTTTCTGTGTGTGTGTGTGTCTGTGATGTTTCAGGATGACCCCTTCTGGACCGTGCATGCACTGCCTCAACGTGAGAAGGATCGGCTCGCCAACCAGACTGTGTGCAGCTTGGAGAAGCTTCTTAAACTAGCCTCATATCACAACAGCACGGTGGTTTTCAGGCTGCGGAGACCTCCTCCCAAGCACCCCTGCTACGACAGCTGGATCAATGATACACTACAAGCTGTGCGGCACTCTGGGGTTCCTCAAAGCCTGGTAATTATATAGGGATTAAATGGCAGTGTGTGTTTGCTCTTTTTCACTGCATGATGTTCGGTGTGTTTCTGTTGGTCTGCTACATGCAAAACGCATGAGTGAAAATGCAAATTTCTTTCTTTTTTTTTTTCTTTTTTTTTTTTAAATAGTTGTGTTGGTGATAGAGCTCCAGAGCTGTAACTGTTTGATGTGTTGTGCCGTGTCTAGGTGATGTGGACGCCTGATGAGAACAGACCTCAGGTGAGACGGCTAGTACCTGATCTGATCCAGACCTCAGTGGTGAAACGGAGCCCTCAAATTCTGCAGCAGTCCGGCATCAGCAGCCTGCTGCTCAGATATAACCAAGTCAGTAGAGAGGAAATCAGGTAGGAACACACACATCCCTCATGGTGTGTTATCAGTCTGCAGCTTCAGCACAAAGATTTATAAGTGCCTGAATGTTTTCCTTTTTTTCCCAGGAACTTCTCCAAGGCCCGCATCAATCTCACCCTCTACACAGTCAACGAGCCCTGGCTGTACTCGGTGCTCTGGTGCAGCGGGGTGTCATCAGTCTCCTCCGAGGCCCCGCAGGTCCTCCAAAAGGTGCCTTACCCCATCTGGTTAATGGTAAGGACTCCTCACACACAGTTTTAAATATCTCTGTTGGAATCACATTTTGTTATTATTATTTTTTTTATTTTTTGTCCGATCTTCTGTTTGACTGATCTCCTGTTTTTCCCCCCACTTGCTCCTTTTCTGCATTGAGATTATTATTATTATTATTTTTTTCAGACCTTTTTTGGTCTCCAAATCTTATTATGTTGCAGACCTGTCTTAAAATATGTTTATTCAGCAGTTGTTTTATTAATTTATTCAAAATCAAAGAGAATGACACATCCCATTTATAAACTGTAAGTTTTAGCCTCCCCTTCCAACCAGCAGGCATCATGTAGATCTCTTACTGTTTAGAGTCATGTCTGATTGCTGAGCCTTATTTAAGGCTCTTTACCTGTTTTGAATTGATGACAAACAAATAAAAATTCAATAAAATTGTATTCAGAGCCTCAGTTACAGCAATCGCTGATTAGCTTGGCTGTATCCTGCTTCAATCAGTGGTCCTTAAGATGCTACTACAACTCGAGTGGAGCCCACCCGTACCTTAATTTAATTTGTTGGACCTAATTAAGGGAGCTACTCGGTACATGCTTATTGTAAAGGCTACGAGGGCCCTCTTTAACCTGCCTCTCTCCTTTACCTTCATCCTCTCTTTGAGTAAATTGGATTTCACTGATTGATATCAACAGGAGAGCCTAGCTTTGATCTGAACTCCTGTTTGCTGTAATGTCATTCGTTTCTAGTTTAGTTGTCCTGTTGAAACTTCTTGACATGTGTAGCATCCACACTGAGCCTCTCTTCTATCCTTCGACTCGCCCTCATATGTGCTGCACGCCAAACCGCTCCCCCCCCCCATCTGCGCCACCATACGGGAACTCTGCATGACAACATGTGGACATGACCTCCAGCTCGCTGCTACGGCTCAGGGACAGTTTAGGCTTTCGCAGCATCTGCGGTGCTGTCTGTTAAACCCAACTGTGAAAAATATCCCCTCAAATATACTAGGAGTTATCGTTAAGACCAACAGAAGGTAATATGTAGAGATTTGCTTTGATGTTTGTAGTAAATGATAACATTGACAGTGTCAGTGCTTGTTTAAAAGAACTGCTGTTTCAGTGGGTTTATTCAGAAAAGACAGTTCAGCACAATTGAGCTGCATTTTACTGTATTCTTTGGGATATAGCGCCACCCAGTGATTGTCCTGCTGTAAATGACTTCAGGACAAAACTCAGATCTACCATGACTGTGTGCGTGTGCGTGTGTGTGTGTGTGTGTGTTTCCAGAGACCACATGAGTACTCCCTGGTGTGGGTGTCTGCAGACCTCATCTCCTTCGCTGTAGTCATAGGCATATTCATTTTCCAAAAGTAAGTACACACACTTGGTGGTATAACAGCAGTCAGATCATTAAAGTGAGCTCTTACACAACAGCTAATGTTCCTCTATTTTTCTGCAGGTGTGTTATTACTCTTTCACACTTAAGCACACTCATTACTGCTAATTGAGAAACACATTTACTCAGTAGAGAGCTCTCTGTCTGGAACACATCAGCAGCTCGTATATAATGAGGCTGTTTTTTTAATCAAACGAGAATCCCTTTAAACCCCATTTTGTTTTGTGGTGTTGTAAGCCATCGTGTGCATTTCTGTTGTGTCCCAGACTGAAGACGGGTGTATGTTTTTATATGAATGTGTTTTCTCTTTGCTAAGCCCTTCACACTTGCTGGCCTGCCTTTCTGCCGTGTTGAAGAGTGCAGTTTGTTTGTTTCTCTGATGACCCCAGAGACAGATGGCCTGTCCTCCTGTCATCACTGGAACGAAGGGCATCGATTTATTTATTAATTTATTCCACAATGAGGGTCCAAAATGACTTTGCTCTGATTATTGGAGCTATTCAGTAGCTTCTGCTGGCTTCTAAACTGATCTCTTGTCTCCCGCCTTCTTTTGTCCTTTTTTCTCTTTCTGCCTCTTCCTCTCTCCTCTGCCTGACGTGCATGCTCTTCTTCTTCCTCCTCCTCCTCCTCCTGCTGCATTCTGGCATCTTCTCTCAGCTATCACATGATCAGGTAACTGGGTCGCCTCTCCTGACCCGAAGTCTTCTCTCCTTTCACCACCTTCCTATCTTTCATCATCTTTACCCATCACTCTGTTGTTTGATGCAGCGTTGATTTCCTCTTCTTTTCTTTTCTTTTTTTCTGCTGTTACTATATCATCCATCTCATCCAGATTTTTTCTCTCCACCTTAGTTCTACTTCCTTATATTTATTCTCACCTTCTTCTCTGTCTCACCTGAATGGATGTACTGCACTGCTGCCGCTTTCCTCTATGACAGCTACGACTTCTCATCCTTATCTTCCTCTGCTAAACAAATGAAATGTAATCTGCCCACACAGCACAAAAAATAGTCCACAGTGAGCGTTTAAAAGTCTCATCAGTCTTAATAAGTTAACAACTAAATGTCCAAAATGAATTGGAGTCCTCGATTCATCCGGGAAGTGCCTCAGGATTGGCTTTCGCTGATGCTGATGTGCTGAATCCTGGCTTGTTTGTGTTTGTGTCTCTAAATGCTTCTGTGCATTAGTCACAGTTCATTGTGACTAATGCTTCCAAATTAATTGAATTGAAATCGGGGCCATTTTCATTAAAATGAGGATGAAGTTGTGGCAGGCAGGAAATGAAATCGGTGGCCTTGACTGTTGGGAACGATAGTCTAGCATAGACAAAACTGTGCTAAAAAGCTTGTTTAAGAAAATAGTTAATATGTTTTTATTTTGGTTTGTTATGAGTGACAGTAAGAGAACTGCAGAGCAGTGAATATTAACACATTAATTACGGCTCATTTTGCCAGCAAATACACATCTTTAATGAAATACCTTCCAGTGTTTCCAAAGATAAAAGTCAAATAAATAAAGATGTATTTTGTTCTTGTTAATGCCTTTTACTAATTGAAGAAAAAAAAAAAATCATTACTGAAATACATTTCACAGCTTATAAGTCCTTCATAGAGGAGGTGCTTTTACCTTATTACTATTAAACCCGGTCAGTACCTATACGTGTGTGTATATATACACACTATGAGAAGTCTGTGTTGGTTTTTTTGTTTGATTGTTTTTCCCCTAAATCGAACGCCATACTTCATACACATGACCGACACCAAGTTGCTTATTACAGTTTGAATTGTTGTCCAGGCTGTATCGAGTGCAGCAGTTTTTAGGGATGTCCTCGTGTCTCGTGGTGATTTCTGATTCAGCTTGTGCAAACACTGCAGGTATCGGATGAGCAGCATGCGCAGCTACAACCCTGAACAGATCATGCTGAGTGCTGCGGTGAGGAGGTCCAGTGGAGACATCAACGTCATGAAGGAGAAACTGATTTTCTCTGGTAAGGCCCGTGCAGTAAAATAAAGAAACATGGAAACATTTACCAGTCTTTATTTTTTTTTATTTTTTTTTATTCATTTGGGCTCCTGAACCTCAGCAACCTGTTTTTAAACTTCAGGTGCCCAAATAGCATGTCAGTCCATCCCAGCATGCATCTGAGTGTCTGTAAATCTTCTTGGTCCTCCTCTTCCTCTCTTCCATGTTGAAGGTCAGCCCCAGTAACAGCCTCCCTCCTACATCCTCCGTGTGATGTTCAGCACCTTTTCATCCTTCACAAGCAGTGACTTCTTCCTTTGTTCCCTTCATCCGTTGCATCCCTTTTTACCTTCCACCTCTCTGCCTACTTTGTCCTTTTTCCTCATCATCATACCTGCATCCATTCATCCCTTCACACACACCTGTCCTCCCCCAAAATCCTGCCTGGGGAAACTCATGTCCAAGTCTGTGTAGGCAGCCTTTGGTACTGGAGGTCAAAGGTGAGTGATGTAAGTGCCAGCTGTTCGTGGTTCTTTATCATTTTTCCAATCCTTTAGTGTTGTTAACCTGTCGAGATGACGTCGGAAAGATCTGGAAATGTATTATGGGATACAAATTGTTTTGTTTCTTGTCCTTTGGCGCCCTCCAGAGGTGAGGAATGGAGTTGGCAGTGCTGAGGAGCTCTATGGAGACGGCTACGACTACTACGCCAATCAGGGCATCGGCCAGTGATCTCGGCCTCACAGGATGAAAACACTACTCAGCGATCCCGTCATTCCTGTTTATCAGTGTAAAAGTGTCTCTCTGCCTCTGCTGCCCTGATTAACTGGCAAACTGCAGAATCTTTGTGTATACTCTGTAAATAATACTTCTTTTCCTCCCCCTCACACATACTGTACAAATATCAAAGAGCACTTTGTACTGATTGAACTTTGTGGCCTCCTCTCACTTCCAGTTGTTCCTCTGAGTTTCCGTGGTCTGCTTCTTCACAAAGATGACTTTATTTATTTATTTTGAGCTAATTTCCCAAAGCAGTTCATTCTTTTAAGCGCTGTCAGATATTCTTCAGATGAATTTTCTTGTTACTATGGCTTTATCGCAGCATGGGGCTAACAGCTTACAGCCCACTGTGTCCTGCCTCCTGGCAGCACTATGCTGTAGTTTATATTTAAATAGAAAGGAAAAAAAAAAAACTCAAAGCTGTTTACAGAAGTCCTGCCTTCTCCTCCAGGTGACAAACTCACATGGTGTGTGTAAGCGAATTATTTTGATAGAGGCTCAGAGCCCTCCTACCCTACCAATGCATGTAACTAAGAATCCCTTCTACTGACTCATGTGAGCTGTGCTCCCAGTACAACTGGTTTAAATGGTCCGGGGATGAAAGGGGGTGTGAAGCCTTGTGTTCCCGTTTTTATGGTTAATGGTGAATGTACATTTTTAATGTGTATCTTGTGTATTCTGACTGGGTATATAACTTTGTGCAGTGCCGAGTGTGTAACTGTATGTAAAAGGTGACTAATGCTTGAGATGCTCCAGCCCACAGAGGCATCTGAACTCGCGTGACAGTTTAGCAATAGTCTGGTCCGATTAGATTCCACTTCCTGTACAGCCTTCGAGTTCAAGTGCAGCAGTCAAGTCTTGTGGTATTTCAGTGCTGATGAACAAAATGCATCTAAAGCTTGGTTGCTGGTGTGAAACTGACCGCTGTGAGGTAAATGAAGTGGGCGCCAAATGTGAAAATGAAGTTAAAGGGATACGACCGGTATCAGAACAGGTCAAGAAATGGATTACCTTTTTGTGTTTTCTTATGTTGGTATTATTGTGCCTCAGAAGCAAATGTTATAAACTAAATTAAAGTCTTAAGGAATTAAATAAAACAAAGTGGGGTTTTTTTTTCCCCTTCTTTTCTCCTGCACAGCTGCTGAAATCCTGCCTGGATATGTGTAAAGAGTGTGGGTTCAATAATTCTCAGAAGGGTGCAGTGTCCTCGTCAAGATCTTAAAAAGGAGTAAACAGAGTTATTTGAAGTAACTCATGTAAGTCAGCTTAAATTTATGTATGCTTTTAATGGGAGGTATTACGGCTTCACTCATCTCCGCGTTCTGTCAGATAATATTCAGATTAGTACATGAGCTTCATCCCCAACACCTAACCAATCAAACTGAAGAAAAGTTTGACTTTTAAAAGGAAAGGACAATGAAGGAGGAAACTCTGTTTTAATAGGTCAAAAAGCAGACTGTTGACATTTTCAGGCAAATACACTTAAACATGGTGAATGTTACGATACAAAAATAGATCCTGCTATCGTTCCTGTTAGGAATTGAAATCAGTCAGTATCTTTACTGAAGGCTCTAACACATAAAAATGTGACATACAAACACAGGTGTGAATACACCCATTTATGAATTACAACAGGGAAAAAAAAAAGTTTGTGATACTTCAGAGGAATGTGGGCACGCTGAATTCTTGATTGACAAATAAAGTAAAACTACCAGAGACGCTGTTCTGTTCCACATTAGTCATACACCAATTTTCTTCCCCGCACTTATACACGTTCCTTAAATATCCAAATGTGACAGGAACACATTTCTCGGCATCAAACACACAAGGCACCGATGAGCGACGCTTTGGTCGTCCTCATCTTTAACCACAGCAGCAAAAGCAGTCTGTCCTCCCAAATATTTAAATAAAGCAGCTCTATTGCACAAAAAAAGTCTCATTGGTCAACGTGGAGTTCTCAAAGTGCAACACTGAGCACGTCTCCTCAGTCCTTTTAAAAGGCAAATAACCTTATAGGGATTTTACTCATGCTAATGATTTACAGTACTGTAAAAAAAAAAAAAGGCTTTCTACAACATGTACCTTCTCGTGTTGACTGAACTCTGCAGCTTACAGTCACACTTCATTTGTGAGCGTTTTAAAAGCATATGGACACATTTTCACTGGTGTCACTCGGTTGCTGTGACTTCTACAAAATTATGAATGAGACGAAGGCCTCTTAGGGAGCAGGTCAAACAATGTAGCAGCTCCTTTGAAAGGCATGTGCACACAGCATGTCAGCCTTCAATGGAAAAATTAAGAACTCAAAATAAAGGTAATTAAACACCTACACTCATTCTCTCTCTCTCTCACACAAACACACTCAGACCCATACAATTAACAGATATAAATAAATAAATACATAGCTAGAGCAGTACTGGCTAGTCTTGATGTTTTCTAAAGAGGTGTCTGTTCCCTGAATTGAACACAAGTTAATTATCTGATGCCACTAAGCAACTGCTGAAGCTGAACGAGGCAGCAGATGTGTGACAGAGACAGTGTCGTACTGTCTTACTGTTTGTTGGTGCACAACAAAAGCAGCTCTCACTCAGAATGTGAAACCAGATGGTCCACGTCTGATGTTACGAGTGGCTGTAGAGGAATGTTGTTTCAGTACGCTGTCAGCTTCCTCTGATGTCAGCGCAGATTTCCACAACCGAGCAGAAGGACCGCTGTGCATCGTAAGCTTTTCGCTGATTGGTTTATTGTGCGTTTTTTTCCCCCCTCCCATCAGCAGATGTTAAAGAAGCGTGTTAAAGAAGCATGAAATACTAACAAAACACTGGAACGGAGATTAGCTGAAGTTCGTCTTGCGCAGATGTCTGTTGGGTATTTCTATGGCACTCACTTGTAAAGGCCAGGAGCCGCCCATGATGCCGGCCTGAATGGCCACGCCGGTCACCACAGCCAGGTCAGGGTCCACTGATGTGTTGGGCTCCTTTCCAAAGTACTCACTAATCAGCCTCCTAATCCGCGGGATCCTAGTGGAGCCTCCAACCAGAACGATCTCATCCACCTCCTCTTTGTCCAAGTGACCCTCGGCTAGCACGGTCTCCACAGGCGCCAGAATCTTCTGGAAGAGATCCTCATTGAGCTCCTCGAAAAGTGTGCGAGTGATTACGGCCTGGAAGAGAACTGGAGGCGGAGTGGAGCTGTCGAAGCTGTCAAGGGTGCGAAGGTGCAGGGGTACCCTGATGGTTACGCTGGGTTGGAGAGTCAGGTTGAGCTTGGCAGCTTCCACAGCCTGCCGGAGATGGTGGATGTCCTCCTTGAGGGTGGGTGGGACTCCAAACTCCTGTCGGACTCGCTCTGCTGTGTACTGCAGCAACCTCTGGCTGAAGTCCTGACCTCCCAACTTATTATTGCCTGAAAGCAAACAAACAAAAGGACCCTTTAACATTATAGACTGCTAGTATAGAGGTATAGTATACACAATGCAACACATCAATAAGAGTGAGTGTTTTCATTCTGCAGCCATTCAAGAGTAACGTTTGAAACACCGGGGATTTGTGAGTTTCACATGGTTGCCAGTAGGAAACATAACTTAATTGCAATGTACTTAATTGCTGATTATACAGCAACTGAGTCTAATAAATTGTGGAAAATCCCATCTGTTGCTGTCTACATAGAAATACACATTTAGCTGTTACATTTGCGCTCAGCAGCTTTACTGTTCTGCAGGAATATAACCAGATTACATTCAGCTGGCAGCCAGTTCAGTCAAGTCCCCTCGAGTTGTGCTCATCGCTAAAGACGTAAAATGTGAAAAAATTCAACACAGTCGCCATCCAGCCACCAATTTCTTTGTAGACGTAAAACTGTTGCAGTGTTATTTTTACTCAGATGACTGAGTTGACGCCGCAACAACAGTGAAACAGCACTCCTGTAATCTTACATAACACCACTTTGAACCACAAGATGATGCAGCAAGTCAGTTATTTTGGTAGTCAGAAAAGCATAGGCTACATAGGCTATGCAGCTTTTTAACAATTAAAAAAAACAAAAAAAACTGCTGAGCAAAAGAAACAAAGACTCGTCGCAGCTTTGCCAGAAAACATCCTAATGATCCCAGAGTCTTTTGGAAAACTTCTCTCTGGACTATCAAGACAAAAGCAGAACTTTTTGGAAGGTGTGTGTCCCATTACATCTGATGTAAAAGTAACACAGAATTTCAGAAAAGGAACATCATGCCAACAGTAAAACATGGTGGTAGATGGTCGGTGTGGTTGCTGTGGTAAATAGCACCATGAATTCTGTTGTCTACCAACACACCCTGAAGGAGAATGTCCCGCCATCTGTTTGTGACCTCAAGCTGAAACATACTTAGGTTCTGCAGCAGGACAATGATCCAAATCACACCAACAAGTTCACATCTGAATGGCTTAAGAAAAACAAAATGAAGACTTCAGAGTGGCCAAGTCAAAGTCCTAATGTGAATCGATTGAGATGCTGTGGCGTGACCTTAAAAAGATGTTCCATGCTCAAAAACCCTCCAATGTGACTGAATTACAACAATTCTGCAAAAATGAGTGGGTCAAAATTCCTCCACAGCGCTGTAAAAGACTCATTACCAGTTGTTGCAAATGCTTGATTGCAGTTGTTGCTGCTAAGGGTTGCCCAACCAGTTATTAGATTAAGGGGCAACTAACAACTTTTAGACACAGGTATATTTAGGTTTGTACTTTTTTCCTCCTTAATAATAAACACCTTCATTTAGAAACGGCATTTTGTGTTCACTTGTCTCGTCTTTGTCTAATATTTACATTTGTTTGATGATCAGAAACATTTAAGTGTGACAACCATTAAAAGAAATAGGAAACCTGGAAAAGGGCAAACACTTTTTCACACCACTAAGTTCTAGAGTATATTTTATTACTGAAGCTGTGAAGCTCATTACCTGCCATTGCCCTGGTGAGGAACATGCCTCCCTGTTTGTTGAGTAAAGACACATCCAAAGTCCCTCCTCCCAAGTCCACCACCAGCACGTTAAACACGTCCACCTTGTGCAGGCCGTAGGCCATGGCTGCAGCCGTGGGCTCGTTGATCACACGTAAGACCTCCAAGCCTGGAAGAAAGTGAAGGAGGAGTTAGCGCACACACACTTATAACACCATTGTGGGGTATGAGTTGCTTTTAATGATGACTGAGAAGAAGAGCTGTAGCAGATTCAAAGACTGGTTAAAGCTCTATGTAAAACCCAGGTCGATTATGTGCAGCTTTGAGACTCATTAGTAAACTGACCAGCAAGGTTAGCGGCCCTCGCTGTGTAGTTCCTCTGCCTCTCATCAAACTCTGCAGGCACTGAGATGACAGCCTTCTGCACCACCACACCCAGCTGTCGCTCGGCCATCTTCCTCAGCTTCAGCAGCAGCCTGGAGCCGATGAACTCTGGGGTAACGGTGAAGGTGTGGTTGGTGGAGATCACAAACTCGGCACTGCCATTGTTGTTTATCGCCTATGGCAAGAGAAGGATGAGAGGATGCTTTTATTAGGTGTGGATCTAACATCACTGCATACACATAGTTAGGAAAGGTGGCTAGATTGGCTGCCAGTCTGAGCCGAAAACTGTCCAACCCCAGCCCAGGATGACTCACCTTGAACGGATACCTAGCGCTCTCCTTCTCCAGGACCTCTGGCTCAAAAATCTTCCCGATGAACCTTTTGGCGTCGTAGATGGTGTTTTGGGGGTTGATGTCAGCTAGGTCCACGGCTTCGTGTCCGGCCAGCACCGCGGTGGTGGTGAAAGAGACCGCGCTGGGGATGCTCTTCCTCCCCTCTTCATCCGCTATCACCTCCACCTCCCCGCTGCCCGGGTGGAAGACCCCCACGGAGCAGAAGGTGGTGCCCAAGTCCAAGCCGATCACCTTGGGTTTTGGGGGAGGCAGGTACTGCTGACCCAGATAACCAGCCAAAAACAGGGCTAGAATCACCGAACCTGTGGACGATAACAGCACGCGCTTCACAGGTTTACCAAACCATTATTAGCTCATGAATTAGCACCCTGAAACGGCTATGCTTCTACTCACCGATCATGGAGACTTCTCCGGCCATCGTCACAAGCTGTTACGAAGTCAACCGACGCTTAAAAAATCACAAAAAATGAATTAAAAGTTGTGGCGAAACCGTGTCCGGCTTTTGACAACTGGATGACGACAAATGGGAAATTTTCAGTTCGCCAACAAAATACACGTCAACGTTGCACGACTCGTGGGGAATGCCGGGTAATGTAGTTCACGTAGTTTACGCAAACGCTACCAGAAACTCATAAAAAGCCAGGTTTGTACTACAAATCCCATATGCGCTAGCGACGTCAGCCGCAAAGGGAG
>VURO01040879.1:6105-18526 GCA_015108175.1 Pelvicachromis taeniatus
TTTGTTTTTTTTAATTTTTTTTTTTTTTTTTTTGCCGTTCTCCCTCTGGTTGTGTCATCACGCTGAACTCAACCTGACTAGACTTTAAATGTGAAAGGTAAAAACGCTCCAAGAGGAAAGGACATGATGCAGCTGGCATTTCATGGTTGATGACCTACTCCAGGAAGTGGCAAAGGATCAGCACTCTTTAATAAGTGTTACAATGCACTGTTATGTCAGCTGTCATAGGCAGAGTTTATGTAATGTTCTTTGGGATATATTTTTGGATGTGTTCAGAATTCAGTTCTCAAAAGGTTGCACAGGTGAAACAGGTGGTTTCGTGTTTTCCTGGAGGCTCACGCTGCAGCTGACTAATGGCCGGTGTGCACCATCCCTGCCAGCATTCAGGATTTTCATCTGTAATGAAAAGGTCAACAAAGTCACCGTCTCTAATAATGGCAGATAACCTGAAGTGAGCATGAATGACGCTACCTGAAACACATCATTCGATCACGGAAAGATATGTGTCCCCAGGCGCTGTGTACTGTAGGTCGAGGACACTGCAGGCGGCACTAAATTCAGTTTGCTGGGAGGATGTTGCATTCAACTTTTTCTCTCTTTTTCTTTTTCAACATTTTCTCTTAAAAATATATCTAGTGAAGGTTGCACGTTTCCAGCACCACCAACACTCACTTTTGCAGAGCTTTACTGGAAATCCATCAGAGGTTTTGTGAGTTCAGTTGTCTACAGCCCTATTCATTTGCTTTCAGAACTACTCTGTTCACGGATTCACACACTCTGCACCAAAGAAAATATTGGTCAGCCATAATTCTCCCTGCTCTTCAGCTAATCGATTCAAGAGATTGGTTAAAATCAATCGCATTTCACTGAGGGCACTCTTTTGCTCTTATAATAATTTAAAACTTGTTATTAGATACAGAAAAAAATGACAATCACAGACTCACAGCCAACCAGCACTCACACAACTGTGATTTGTTGTGAGAAAAGAGAAATCATATAAATATGGACAGTATGAATCCTGATATAGATGCACGTTCATCGCAGATTCTTTCCTATTTACAGATATTCATGCTATCTCAGAATTGTCCATTCTGCTACACCAGGGGTCATCAACTATATTTGTCAGAGGGCCAGAGTTTTACCAGACAGTCTCCGTGGGGGGCCGGACCCCCAAGGAGAAAATCAAATAAAAATCTAATTTTTTTTTTCATTACAAAACTGAAGGCATTTGATTCAGGCTCCCATCACCTATACCACAGTCAACCACTAGGAGTGATAGATATTTTGCCTCAACTCAATTAGGCTAAGTCAACTTTATTTACAGAGCACTTTTAGTTGCTTTAAAAGTGTGGACCACTATTTTCTTTTTGATCCTCACAATTCAGTTGATGATCAGTGCGCTACACTATAAGTGAATATATTAACTTGATGTCAGTCCTCTATCAGTGATGCTGTTTATTTCTGAATAAGTTGCACACAAGAGGTACGATATTTTAAACTTGATCCATTTAATCCTTAAAGGCAACCCAGGTCTGAATCACCTCATGCTAACAATCCATGTAACACGCTGAGGACAACAAAACAATTTTTCTGCTATATGGTAACATAGATTTATTTTACCACATGTTTAGGTTGAGAAAAACACGAGTTTTAAGCTTGAATTTACAAGCAGTGCTGAAACAGAAGAAATGGCAAAGTTAAAATTTAACAATCCACTTTAACTCTTTTAGAAGCTTCACTCATGTAATATATATGCTACCATTTTGTGACTTATATAAAAAAAAAAGTACTAAAAGGAAAAGAAAATAAGACTGTCTTTATTAGCAGATAGGATCCAAAAGAGTTGGACAAAAAACAATAACGTTATCATAGAGTTGAGTCGTTTAATTTTCAAAGCAACAGAATTGAGCTTTTCTACATATGCACATTTGTGGACTGCCAAGAATTCAGCAGAGTGCTTTCAACCTTCACGTTTGTGTTTACTGACTGAAAGTCTGAGGATATGTGTGACTTTGGCTGTCTCAATTCCTGGGACGCATCCCTCGTGGGCCACATTTGTAGGCCGATTACGTCACAGCGACGCGACGTAGGCTGTCCCAATTTGTAGACTCCTACAAATGCGGCAGACAAATGTGGCTTACATTTCCCCGAATTTGTAGGATGGGTTTGGTGTATCCTATGTGGCCCACCATAACTCAGAATTCATAGCGCGGCCCAGCCAATTCCAGTTTCCACCACTGGCGGCAGCAACGGAGACGGTAAAACCGAGGAGGTGGGAGCGGTAAGGGCGGGGAGAAGCGGTAAGGGCGGGAACAGCTGGTGACGCAAATCTGAAGGCTAGACCGTCCCTTTTCACAAACCTCTCACTTCCAGCCTTCTCGGCCTTCGGAAGACCCGGCCAACGTACGCCGTCTCGGCTACGGCCCACGAGGGATGCGTCCTAGGAATTGAGACACAGCCATTGTCAAAGTTGGTAGAGACCAGCCCTGACCCTGGGATAGGCTAAGATTGGTATGGTGTTGACTAATTCCAGTATATATTTTCTTCTATTATTTATTTTGATTCTTATTTAGTTAGCTTCTTTATAAGTTTATTTAATTCTTTCTCAGAGTCAGGATACTTTATCTGTGAGCAAATATAAATAGTTTCTCACTATACTCTATTTATTATTCCCTTCTACACTCATCAGCTGTTTGGTTGTAGATTGTATGTATTATTTCTTAAGCTGACTCTGAGCACACATTAATTAAATGCTTACATTAAATATGTTAGCAGTCTATGTGAGGTTTCTATGGTGTCCTGTATCTGAACATGTTGTTGCAGCCTAAATTAGTACCAGAACTTCCTGTTTCTGCTGTCATTTAAAAGGAATCTTATAAAAATGTATTTAATTATTCATTTATTTAATCTTTTATGTAAAAAACGTGCAATCAGTGGCAGTCTAAATCGAAATGCGTAGAACGCCCTCTGCCAGGTCACTTCTTTCAAGGCGTTCCTAAGACAACCAGGAAGTATACTCTGCAGCATGTCGTTGGCCTGCCCTGGGGCCTCCTCCCAGTAGGACATGCCCAGATCCCCTCACTTAAAAGGTGCCCATGAGGCATCCTAGTCACATGCCGAAACCACCTCATTTGGCTCCTTTCAATATAGAAGAGTAGCGGCTCTACCCTGAGCCCCACTGAATGGCTGGGCTCTTCACTCATATCTCTAAGGCTGAGGCCGGCCAGCCATTGGTGAAAGTTTAAGTTTGCTGCTTATGATTATGATTCTGAATATGATGAATTATTGGTAACACTTTATACGTAACGCACTCCACGACTGATGGTGTGATTTGATTTATTTGAACTAATTTAATTAGAAATTAAAATGTAATTAAATTGACATACAAATACGTAAGATATCAGGTTCTCTGTACATGTACATTTAAGTAGTGTGTAAGTAATTTTAATTACTGCGTGATTTCCTGGTTGTTTAGTGGAAAACAACATTTCCTCATTTTACATCTTAAGTACACTGTACTTTTCAGAGTGGCTTAGCCTTGCTAAACTGCAATGTAAGGGAAACACACGTCATACTGCAATTCATTTTAAATAGTGTGTAATTAGCTGCTAATTTTACAGAAAAACAATATTCCTCGTTTTACATCGTTTTTGTGCTGCCGACTGAATTACGAAGTGACTTAAGCTTTCCTTTTACATCTTTAGTTTTTCGACATTGTTGTGTAGTATTCATTATGTTGATGTGCAAAGCTGAGACATTGTTTTGCTAATAATATTAGCCATAGCCAGACATGACATTAATGCAGAACACCACTTGGATGGAGTTAAAACTCAATCCTTGAAAGACTAAAAAAAAAAGAGTGAAAAAGTCACAGCTGTAGTGCAGTTTTAAATGAGTAGCAGGGAGCTTGAGCAGCTTTTCTGTATTCGGAGCACATCTTGTTGGACAGAAGGAGAAAATGTATATTTCACTCATTAGAAAAAAAAATCTCATCAGTCATTTCAGTCATTCGTGTCTGAAATGACTTGTTTTGTGAAGCAGTGGCATCACACGGCGCTTCACTGAGCCCTGAATCCTCCACCGATGAATGGAAGCAGCTTCTGTGAGGCACTGTCGGCTTAGGCTTTACAATGTTCCACAACATCGTTTCATTAGTAAAAACAAGCTTTGCTTGTGTTTGCAATGCACGGTTAAACATTTGCTCGGCAAGCAAAGCGGAGAGGAAATATCATTCTGTGAATTGTTTAGGCATTCAAATGTGTTGCTTTTTATTTGCAACACACTGTCCAAAACAAATTTCTCCCGAGTGCATTTTATTTGTCTTGCTACAAGTCTGCGATTATGAAACACGCTGGCAAAATTATAAATTCAAATGTCACACTTTGCATTAAATCCAAGTTTGCAAGTTGTACTAATTATAAATCATATTTAGAGTCTTTAAATAATGGTCATATGCATAATGAATGTTTCCATATTTTAGACTAAACTGGAATAAACAGGGAGGGAGACTCCATAAAAGGCATAAATACTGCAGCTTGCACTAAAACTGAACGCAAATCCAACAATATTCCTAATATTTGTCAGTCTGCAAAGCGTCTGTAGGCAGGGCCTGCTGGGAGGCACATTTAGCACATTCAGTTTGGCTTTTTGTTTTTTTTAATAATGCCCTTGATCAGTGGCTCCACAGCTGCAGGTTCATCAACACCACCCTGTCATTAAGAGTCCAGGGCTCCCAAAATGAGAAATCTGTTGGCACTTCAAAGCTTCGCTCCAACTTCATAATATGTGGCTGAAACTGGTGGGATTTCAGTGCAAAGTGCTTTAGCTACCGGCAACATGCTTAGAGTGCACGGCTCCAATTAAGCTATGGAGATGCTTTTCTGTAATTAGAGTTAGTGGCGTTTAGAGAATGACTCTGAAAAAGAAAATAGTAGATGTTGTGTGGGGGCTTGTGCAGTTTGTCACATATTGTAATAAATAGACGTGGATTTTTGGCAGCTAATGCACTAGTTATTAATCACACATTGGGTCTATTAGCAGTAATCTATTATTTAATGATGGGGATGCAGTAGTGAACCTGGCCAGGAAACAAGTAAAAGAAAGGAATATGTAAACAGCACATAATGATGTTTATTATTTTAGCTGGTGTTAGCAGTAAAACGTGCCTTTTGGATCTTATTGTAGTCTCTTTTTAATTCAATTTTTAAGGTAACTTTGCAAGTTAACAAGCTAAAACGTGGAGCACCTATACACTAATTTAGTAATGCCCTCATTTAGTGGCAGCCTCGCTTTATGTATTATTCAAATAGGAAAGAACAGCGTGCTCGCCTTCGTCAATTAAAGCAGCTTTTCACGTGATGTAAAACAACGCAGCTAAATGGTGTCCTTGGCACGCTTACCCTTATGTTTCAGCGCTAATTTCCCTCACGGGACTGCCCCGAGTGTTTGCATAGCAGGGATGTGGAGCGTTTTACACGTATGGAGTTATGCACATACTTTACCATTGCGTTCATTAAATATGACACAGATAAAGCAAAGACTGGAGCATCTTTATGGATAATACCATCAATTTTGAGGGTTGTCCTTGAGAAGGAAAAAAAAAAAAGGAAATAAAGTGAGCCCCATGGTGCTTATTAAATGTTCAGTTTCATTCTGTGGTGTATTCAACACCGGAACATGCAAATCTAGGGTAAAATTTAAAAGATGCCTTAGAAAACGGCATGCACAAATAGTACTGATGTTTTATTCCAGTTGAACAGTGATAAGAGAGAAATTTTAATCATCTGTCCCAATCCCTGAGCTCCCCATCTTGTCACGCCGGTATCCAAGAAATCTGTATTTCCATTCGTCTTTGCATTTCAATCAGTGCATTACTAAACTGCTTCTTCCAAGCTTCTTTCATCACAGGGATATCGCTAAGATCAGCTTCAATGTGTCATTCCAGGACACAGAAGGTTATTCACGACTTTGTCATACCCCATTACGACTGCGGTCGTTCATCTTGTCTTTTGTTCCATCTTGCAACTCCCTTTTAATGGATTTTGCTATTTTTAGTTGAAAAATGTGTTTATTTTACGTATTTTTTTCTTTCTACACCAATCCAGAGCATATTTTGGCAGTTTAGTGGACCTTTTAACCCCCCCTCCCCCCTCCGTTTTTTTGCTACAATTTAGACATGAAGCTCTCAGAGAACACAAACCTTCACCAAGGCAGCTCACTCTCTGTGCAGTGTTTTCTTCTAGTATTTTGCAATGTGTATTATATACTCCAAGTGTCATGGTCCAGGCCAGGCTGCCCGAGGCTGCCCGAGGGTCTCTGTCTTCGCCGTCGACCTTCGTGCCAGGCTGCCCGAAGGTCTCCGTCCTCGCCGCCGAGACCGAAAATCCATGAGCAGAGTCAGCGGATACTCAGAGGCGCTTAGCGCATAAAGATCACCAACTTTCTAATAATTTAGTCCCGAGAGACCTCCAAGCTTCATGTGGCCTTCAGATTAGCTCAAGAACAGTGTGTAGAGAGCTTCATCAAATGTATATATATAAAGCGTCAGATGCAGTGATGTAAAGCAAACTGCCACTGGATTAGAGCTGTGGAGATGTGTTCTCAGGAGTGATGAATCACATTACTCCATCTGGCAATCCAAATGACAAGTGGGTCGTTTGGCGGTTCCCAGGAGAACAGTGTGTCTCCCTGCATTGTGCCGAGTGTAAAGTTTGATATTGTGACATAAGACATTTTGGACAATTTCATGCTTTTAACTTTGCGCAAACAGTTTGGGGAAGGTCCTTTCCTCTTCCAACATGACTATGCACCAGAGCACAAAGCAAGGTCCATAAAGACATGGATGAGCGAGTTTGGTGTTGACTTCCCAGCACGGAGTCCTGACCTCAACCTAATACAACACTTTTGGAATAAATTAGAGTCAAGACTGCGAGCCAGGAACTTCTCATCCAACATCAGTATCTGATCTCACAAATGTGCTTCTGGAAGAACGGTCACAAATTCCTATAAACACAAAACCTTCCCAGAAGAGTTGATGCTGTGATAGGTGCAAAAGTTGGGCTGACATCACATGAAAACCTATAGATTAAAAACTGGATGTCACCGAAGTTCGTATATGTGAGCTGCTGAATCTGTGAAGCATACTTTTCCTTAAGCTGGAGGTATGCTGTGGAAAACTGACATAAACCTGCTGACATCAACAACGCAATAATTTGTGTCATGTGCACGCGGCTCTAAGAGCCGATGCTTTGTAGTGAATCTGGAGAGCCGACTCCCATCGACTGAGAGCCGACTCCCCACTTTTTTTTTTAACGAGGTTTGTTGTGTTGCCAGAGAATTTCACTGGCTTCCCACAGACATCGCACACAGCATCATTTCTATGCTGAACGTAAACACCGTTATGAGCTGTGAACAAAGTCAAGATTGCGTGGTCTAATGTTTTGTGCCTCGGGTTTCTCATTGGCTCACAGTCTTGCGGAGGCGTGGTATGCACATGAATGTGAGGCGGAAGGTGATTGCAGTTAACAGGGTATTGCCGACTATCCCGGTAATTGCTGAGTTTACTTTTGTCTATGTTATATTTACGATGAAAAATTTAAAAAAGTTTAATAAAATTAGATATTGGTATTGTCATATGGGAATCAATCCTGCAACATGAAACGCTGCAATTGAATCAATGCATTTGATTTCTCTGAATGTCAACCTGCACTTATCTGGATACTGAGTTTGGTTGTGTTTCTTTTCTGTGGATTTGTTTGCACTCAATGCAAAAGGGGTTATCAACACACAAAGCATTCGTATTCGCCAACTTGGGCTAAAATATGAGGCTACAGATGATAATACATTAAGAGCCATTTGTCCTTGTGTGTTATTGCAAGTACCAGGGGCCAGTGTGAAAGATTTCATGAGGTCTGACACATTAAAAAAAGATCTTTTTTGGACCGCAGTGATCTGACCGTTTTCTGTTTTGCCTCTGTGAAGGCTCTTGAGGACAGCCCGGCTGCATGCTGTTTTGTATAACAGCATGCAGAACCTTAGTGTGGTCTTTTATCTGGAGGGGAGATGAAATTTGGGGGGGTATATACAGACATCCCTCTGTGGAAGAATAAACTCACAGAGCACAGATGACCATACCTGCATAATAAGTATATTAAGTGTATTTTATATTTCACATGTGCACCTCATGAGAGATTATTTCAGCTTGAACAAAACCGTATTATACCTTAACTCACCAGAAAGCAAAATGAAGGCAGTCAAGCGCAATTTTATGTTAATGATGTAATCATCATTGTGTAGCGTTCACTTTCTTTCCTTTAAATCTGAGCATCTGAGTTAAGATAGAGTTAAGATAGCGTTAACGCAACCTAAAAATCCTACTCTCCCTGCTTCATACTAAGTGTTTAGACAGAAAGGGTCCCAAAAACATCTTGTGCTGTGTAATTTCTCTAGCCACCTCTCAAGCATGTCAACAATGCATCAATTTCTTAAAGAGAAATATATATATATATATATTTATTTGACAGTTATTATAATGCACTGAGGTGTATTGAAAAAGCTTTGCCTGAAATACTCTCCATCAGCTGCGAAAGGTGTGAATATTACAAGGGATTGTGATATTAATGACAGTCTGGCGAGGGAACGACAAATTGGATTTCAGCGCATATATGCATGAAGATACATTTTTAAAGACGAGTGGAAATAACATCGAGCAGCACAAACTCGTGTCACAATATGGGAGCAAAACACCTGGTAATGTCAGGTACCAGAGACGCAGCAGCAGCAGCTGGGATGAAGCAGGATGTAAGGTGATGACTGGAGGGTATAGTTTAATTACTGTGGCAGCATATGACATAAAGGTTTATTAAGAATGAGAAAAACTAGGCAGGGCAGTAAGTAAGTTAAGTATAATAATGGTAAAATTCCAATTAAACGTGTAGACAGATGTTTGCATAAGTGTGTTTATTATCTTTACCCATACGATTGTTGGAGCAGAACTGAATGAAATCTGCGGCTTCCATAATCTGTAGATGTTGGGCTGCTAACACTAGAGTGCTAACAAAAATGGACAGATAGGAAAACAAACAAACAGAACAGATTACATAGTCCCAAGAAACAAAAGGAAAACATTCCCTTTTCTTTCTGCGTGCTTGCACTACAATTAGCTAATTTTTAATTTCATGTGCCAGAAGAGGAAAATGCAATCTACAGCCTAGATATGGACATTGCTTTTACTTTTATACCACATAAGGACAAGCGTGCACCAGTACAGTAAAGTGAATCCAGGACTGAAACAACAGTATTATACTGCTAACAGAAACTGAGCTTTTTGGAAGCACCTGCACACACAGCATACAAAGCTTGCCAGAAAAGCTGAGTGTATGCTGACCCCAGTCCAGCAGCCAGAGCCTGAACTTCACCAGGTAACAAAAACAGTGATGAACAGTGAGGCTTACAGCATTGATGCTTCTACCTGTTTATATTTCTAAAATCAAATTAGTGTGGGAAACATTTCTTTGGGATGGTTTTCCTCTTTGCTTTTTGTTGTCAACACCGTGTTTATATGTAAAGAAAGAAGACAGACTTGTCTATGGTCACACGTGTCCTTGTGAGCATGGGTATGTGTGTTGGTGTGGGGGTTTATATTGCTAACTAACAATTATGTGACAATACTTTTAAGGTCTATTACGGAGTAATCTGAAACTAATGTGATGAATGCCTCCCCTTCACCCTGGTGACACACCTGCACCTCAAGGCCCTGCATGTATGGGTGGGTGTGATGGAGTGGGAAGAGGGAGGCAGTTGGGTATGGGGAGGGAAGGAAGGGAGGGGCAAATATCCCCTTCCTGGGTCCAGCTTACTCGCTGAACTCAGTAGGCACCCCCGTTCTCTGGAATCCACCAAGGCCAGGAGGCCCAAGCCCATCTGGACTTGGGCCTCCTGGTAGCAGCACTGCTACCATGGGCCCCACAGAAGCTCCACAAGACCCCACCATAGACGAGGCTGTACCCACCCCATCATCCAATCATCTCCCAGACTGCACAAGACAATAGACACCCAGGTTCTCTCAAATTGTTACTATAAGCCCCCATGAGGCGAAGAAGCCCCTGAAAGGAAATTCATTATTACCGATAATCATCATCTAAGTCACATTCAGCTACGTGCGTCTCCTTTTCCTTACTGTATAGGTTACAGTGGGCACGTCCTATACTGGTTATTCCTCTTATAAAGGAAGCTAGTGAAAGCAGCAGCCTTTGACTCTTGAACTTAAAGTATTAAATCACTTTCTTCAAAAAGCCTCTTTGATGTGTTTCCATCTCCTCTTCAGTCACTTTAAGACTTTAATGTCAAAACAGTTTTTCATAGATTTGTAAAACTTAAACAGATTTGCTAGACGTAATTTAATGGAGTCAGGCGAGGAAAAGAATTAAATATTATTGTCTTAAAGAATTAAATAAATAACATGATGTAATGTCTGGACATTATTATGGAAGCTTGTTTCCACCATGCTTCTGTAGAAAGATGCAGAAGCATACCCTCAGCATAATTTTATGAAAGCAGATGAGAACAGCAGCCTCTTGACTTTTTATCAAAAAATTCTATATTTGCAACTATTTGTCCCTCACAGCTGATCAAAACTGGTGGACGAGCCAAAAGAGGAAGTAATATCATGTCTTAGATACGGCTTTATAAACAGATCAATTGATTGATCCCCCTCATAACCGCTTGCAGCGTCATATAGTGGGGTCAATCAGCATTCATGTCGAGTACCTTAAATAGAATTAAAATTTAGACTGAAATAAAGTCGGCCTTTGTGTCTCCTTATTTATTTATTTTAAATAATGTAAAACAAGCCTCAGTTATCTTTGATTAGAAAAGGTGGTAGAACTGTTCTTCAATGAGCTAATTTTACTTTCTTACTTTGAGTACATTTCAGGCTGAACCTTTTCACTTTTACTTGAGTGAAGAAGTTGAATCAGTATGTAACACCCATCCCATGTTCTACTGAGAGGGGCCCCAGGATCCAGTTGTTACTTACTACCTATACTCCCTTTTGATGCTTATGATGTGAAACCTGCATTAAAACAGACTATATAAAAATAAATCACATGCAAGCAGGTCACTTTTAAATTGAACTCAACTTTAGTGCAGAATAATTCCAATAACACAAAAAGTTTGTTAAACAATGGTAAATGATTTAACATCAACTCCAACCAAATAATTAAATAAAACGATGGGCCCACACACACTCTCGCCAACACACACACCTTAACTGCAACAGTCTTTCTCTGTTATCAAACCCCTCGTTGCAGACCTGAGTCGTGGCTCAGGCCAACATGGCCGCTTCACTTGTTGCCAAGCAGTAAAATAAAAGCACGTGCAAACAACCAGTACAACAGTACTCAGTTCAAGGGGATAGTTGGGGAAACTGGGTCAAGGCCACCAGCAGGGTGGTGTATCCTCCTATTCCCATGTTTACACCTAGGTGCAACACACCAGCAGAAGGGACCTATGGCACGCCACCAAGGTGTCTGTCTCCTCCTACCGAATCCCATAACTCAGCTAAATGGCAGTTCACATGCTATTGCATACAGTTTCAGCAATATTAGCACTAGCTAAATACATGAGTAGAGAGCAGGACATGAGCAAAGAAAACATGCTAGGTTAAGCTAGCGGCTATGCTAGCAGTTACACTAGCACAGGGGTCACCAACATGGTGCCCACGGGCTCAGGTCACCCGCATTGACCATATGAGTAGCCGTGGGCCTGTTCTAAAAATAGCTCACTATAACAACTTACCAGTAAGCCTGCATCTATTTTTTTTTTTTGTTACTATTTTTTTTGCATTGGTATCAATTTGTTAGAGATAATATATAAAAAAAAATGTTTATTATTAAATATTAGATCAGCGCTGGCCGGTCTCCACGGAAACAGTTGCCATAATCAGTGTCTTTACATAGATGATTATTAATGATAACATATAATTAAAGTTAAATTGAGGAAATTTGTTATTTCAAAAGTGTGTGTCAAAATGGTAGCCCCCATTAATCAGTACCCAAGAAGTAGCTCTTACTTTCAAAAAGGTTGGTGACTCCCTGCGGCGTACATGCTAGCGGCTAATCGCGGTCAGCAGTTAGCTCATTATACATGGAAATTTTTAACAAACTTTTAACAATTCACATTTAGCCCACGGTAAGGTACAACAGCTTTCCACTCGAGTTAACTGACCATCAACCTGAAAATAAAAGTTTGTCGCCTGCCGGCTCCGCACTTACTCCCACCCCCTCCAGGGTCAGCTGGAGCTACAGTACATACCAATAGCATTAAAGAAAACAATGGCATACACCTCAAAATACAAATAAAAAGGCTGTGCATCTAACTGACACACATCATCTACCTTACAGGCATTTACTTGAACACAGAG
>VURO01040898.1:0-31826 GCA_015108175.1 Pelvicachromis taeniatus
TATCAGGTACATTTATTTCAGGCAGTTTAATGAAAAAGTCCACAAAAGAGGTAAAAATTTGGTGAATTCCCCAATTTCCTCAATTAAACTCAAATGCTAACAATAAACAGACAGACGATGGAGCAAACATAAGCTCAGTGTAACTCAATACTACAGTCACCTCATAGCCATGCAATTTAAACCCTCACATGAAAGTCATCTGTTTAATTGACCTTGGGTGTGTGCGACTGTGAATGTTTGTGTGGACCAAAGAGTGCTATAATATCAGGGTGGTTTTAACAGAGCCCCTCATTAGGATGGGAGTGTCAGACAGCAGAGGGAGAAAGAGGAAAGGAAGGAAGGAGGGAAGACCAGAGTTTCTCTACAGTACAACAGCTGGCTCGCCATCACTTGCAGTTTTAGCCAAACCCTCAGCTCACCAGTCCAAATTTCTCAGAGCCAAGGGCCTCCTTTTTTGGGGACAACGCTAACCACATATCGTTTGACTTGTGTAAACCTCACGGCCTGCTCTGCAAATCTGAAAGGTTCAAGAAGCAGTCTTTAAACAATATTGGGTGACCTTTCACTGTTTCGGCCCTCAGCTAGTTTTTATATATACCGTATATCTTCTAATAGTGACCTGTCTCTTATTGACGGTCGTTTCTAATAAACGCCGGGTTTGAAAACATGTCACGACAAATAGTCTCCAATAGGTCTCCAATAGTAGCCGGGCGACCTTCGACCCGGAAGTCTCTCCGCGCTGTTGTCGGTCCTCCAGCGTCTCATCACTCGGTTGTGATCACCTGTTTCCAATCAGCCGTCATCTATGACCAGCAGCATTTAAGCTGGATGCGCAGCGACTGTCGAAGTGGGATTACTACACTGAACTGGAACTGTCGGCTAGTGAACCTGCTAACTGTGATTTTCTGGTCTTTTACTTCCTCTTGAGGAGAGTCCGGCAGAGAGAAGCACCACTCATGCACTGGGCTACCACAGACAAGGAGACACTCGGGAGCAAAGGAGGAGCACAATTGGGAACTGCATTATTTGTGAACTGTTGGAATACGTTTTGGAGCTCTGTAAAAAAAACGCAGTCTTTTCACCTCAGTCTAAAAACCGCGCCTGGGTCCTCTTTCCCTGTCACTTCCGTGACAATTCCATCTGAGAAGGGAATAAGAGCTGGTCTCTTTTGAACGCCGGGCCGGCAGAACAATTTTTTTTAATAAACGTTGGGGCTACTATTGGAAGATATACGGTACACTCTGTTATTGATATGTTAATCACAAATTATGGTTAATTCGTTTTCACAAGAGATAGGATGGGCTACTATCAGACAGAATGCCTAAAATGATATTGCATGAAATCTGAGAGCAACAAAGAGGCTGTTGATAAGAAATGTTGCTCAGCATCAAAGACAAATACTGCTCTATGTTGTGAGGTGATTTCCACCAAAACTCCACAGCTGAAATAAATGTCTGTTCCCCAGACACTGGTTCCCCAGTTTTTGAAATGCACATCTGGCTCTGCTCCTAGAGACCCCTCCCACCACCCAACCATTCAGCTCACACTCAGGGCATGCATACACACACATATAAACACAAGTAAGCATGCAAAAAATCAGGAAGAGGCAAGGTTCCAAGGTCACAAGAAAGACCCTTGGTTGGGAAAAGGCATTTTTCACATGCTGCTACTTTCAGAGCTCGATCATTGCAGGCTTGTTTGGCTTCTCATGCTCTTGGAGTTCACTGCAGGAAGCTTCACTAATGAGGACTTATCTGAAGCTGACCTTAGATCCCCCATGAGGGAAGACAGCACAAAGGACTGACCTTCGTACTTGCCTGGGACTAACTACAAGAAAACCTTAAGTGTTAGGTTTATGGACAGAAACAGACACTGAAATGTGAAAACCTTTGCTTCTTCACTCTGGCATACTGCATTCAGGCTTTTACTGGACCCGAGTTTCATCTTTTAAGTTATCGTGTTTGTTCTGTGCCCTTCCATCAATAAGGTGGAAATGTCTGGCAAACAGTCAGCTACAGAAACCTTTGTAAATGTCACCAAAACATGACTGGTTCATGGGCTGTCGTTTGATCTGAGACCAGAATGGTGACTAAGGGAATGGAAAATGTTTGGTGGACAGAGAAGAAGAGCAGATGCGCACAGTACCCAGCCTCTAAATTATACCGTGAAATGCAAAGATGAGCCAGCGGGATAAAGAAAAACTAAGACAACGGTACCAGAGTTAAAGATCCTTTGCTAAAGAAAGATCTTGCATGGCTGTGATCACGCCTTGCATCATCTTAACTAATAAATTAATCTGCTTACAGTGAATTACATTTCATTAAAGTCAGATCAGCTGCTGTTTCTGTCCTTTTAAAGGCTTAATGAGATTTTTGTTTATTCATTTGTCTTAATCAGTCTTAGGACTCTTTACTGACAAGTGGATGGTTCAGCAACATAGTCTATTTTGAATGTGGTCTACATGGTGTGGTTTCTCCTAGTAGCCTTTACCAGAGTGTACAAAGACACACAACACACCAAAGTGGGGTTGATGCAGAGAAACTGCCATGTTGCCATACTATGTTCTCCTAATCATAGTCTAAATGGATTGACACAAACCAGAGTTAGATTGAACGACTAAATAAAGTCTTGCTGTTTTTCTAGACTAATACAGAAGATTAACTCTGGCACAGTAATGATGATTCGATCAGCCTTTCATGTCATGTTTGATTTCAGTGTGAGAGGTCTACTTCCAGTACACCCTACTGTGATTGAAAATTATTTCTTTAAATGACCAAAAGTTTTGAAGCATAGCTGGGAAAAGCCAAAATAGTCTGGATGTCAGTGGAAAAAAGAAAATTCATACAAACTTTGTGGCATATTGTAATTGTTTTGAATGGGAAATAGACTCCTGAATATTCTCTTGTCTAAAAAATCTAATCCATTATGAAAGACTCCGGCCAATCAAATTCAGACCAGATCAGGTGAGGAAAAGCAGAGCTTGAAACCCACATGAAGCCAGAAGTCTGTCTTTTATCAGACTGGACATACTTTTAGCATTTAAAAGGCGGGGTATTGGGAAGGAGAGTGAAGAGCTGCAGGAGGACGGCAGTCTCTTTTCAAATTTTGATGGGGTTGTTTTTTCCTTTGTATAATTCTGCCTACTTGAGCTTGAAGGCTCAATTAGGTTTTATAATATATGTTTCTTTGACTAGGCAGTAAAGACAATTTGAACTTATTGCTTCAGCTATTTCCCACTCTTATAGGTCAAAGCAACTTCCCCGATCTTCTGCATTTCAACATTTTCATTTGAACTCTCATCACAATTATACTTAAAAGACTCCCATGGTACTGGCATCTAAAAAATGTGTTCAGCAATAAATCTTCTAAATTAAATGTTTATTTTTTAGATTTTAGGTGGCACAGTCATTACCAGTCTCTGCAGTCTGTGGAACCGCGCTGTCTACTATAAGATGTGCTGCGGCTAAATCCGACAACAAATAGAGATGAGATGCTCATAAAAACAGCAATACGCCGCAGAGCCACTGTGATAAGATGCCTTTGTTATTCTTGCATATTTTCCCATTCATTTTCTGACAAAGACCATAAGCTGCCGAACATCCTGCGTGGGCTGAAATGATTATTTCAACAAGGTTCTCCCAAGCCTTTTCCAGTTTTTGCTTGTGGCAGTATTTTCCTGTTCTCTCACCTGCTTTGCTGGGCTCACTATCTGGGGCTGTGCCAGGAGCTCCAGGCGGAGATGGGGAGGAGGTGGGGGGCAGGGTGTGAGGTTTGTCTCCTTCTTGAGGACGACTCTTAGAAGTCTCGATGCCTTTGACTCTCCTGGCATGGCGGTTCCCTTTGTAGTGGGCTTCTGCCTGGCTCTAAAGAAGAGCGTCGAAAGGAAAACAAGGTTATTTCATCGGTAAACACTGATGCCAAGGTGCCCAGGTAGACAACAGGGTGGAATTAGACTCAGTGTGACACCTGGCATGCACATGCGCCATTATGACAGCATGATATTTAATATACTCTGGGGACTAAAGTCATGATGAGCAGCAGGCAGTGAACAAAGAGATAGATTACATGCAAGATACCAAAAGAGATGCAATGATGAAGTGACAGAGACATCCTGAAAACCGCCTGCCCTCCTTGTCCCCTTATTTGAATTATTAATAAATTATGTGTCTTGAGACAGTAATAGTATATGTAATGTGGATGATCGGCACTTGGCTGAAGCTGCCATGCCTGTTAACCTAAGGATCACAAGACTGCCACATAAGCCTGGAGGGCTCATTATTCCATTTCTAAACCTTTCCCTCACTAATAGAAAATGCATAGTCTTGGGGAATATACATCATCTATTTGGGGTGAGGTTTCTGACTTAAAACTTTGCTAGTGAAATGGTCGGAATCTAAATAGTTCTACCTACTACCCGGCATCAACGTTGTTGTCAGTAATATCTGGCAGGAAAGATAAAATGAGAATCTGCACGTTCAGCCGGCATTCCAGCAAAGACAAAAAATGCTGCAGAGATTTATAATGGAAGTCACTGTGTCTAATCTCCCGATGACATGCTCTCTACTGCCTAATGTGTTTCCTCACTGAGTAAACAACAGTTATTTGTGAAGAGAATATGGGACATTATGGGAGTCTGTTTCTAGCCTCTGTGTTACTGCACAGATGTTTGTAAGTCGGGAACAATGCGGCGGATGTGATGCAGGGTTGCTATACATAGCCGTCTGGCTTCACAGTATGGTGACTATAAAACAGAAACACGCATCACTTTACTGGCTCATTGACTCTCTCAGACACAGACACACACTCACTCACACTCACAGTAATATAGGGTTATGCCCCCTTTTTTTTCCATCATCCCTCTCTCACAGTATGTGTCCAACTATGAAAAAATAAGTAGCTCCTTGCTGATACAGACACATTCAGTCAGTACTGCACTTGTAAGTCAAGTGAACTGATCAGCCATGGCACGTGCTGTGTCGACCAAATGATTGCATTAAGGGACCAATGACGAAGATAGTTATTAAGTAGCAGGATTACAGTTGGTTACCAGAGATGAGTTGCTGACAGCTGACTCAGGAATTTGACTGACACTTCGTGCTGACCAGAGGCTCAAGTGTGGCGATAGACTGGCTCGGCAAAGCAGGCAGGGGGTGATGAGTAATGTTACCAAGCCCTGTTGTCTATATTTGCTTTGTGTATGTGTGCGCCTGCGCATGGCAGCATCTAACACACGAGCTGGCATGGCAAACGTTGAGCACTGGCTGAAGCAAGTAAGAAGATCACATGTTTCTTTTAAACCAGGATGACACATCAGGCTGTAACTGTACCCTGTCAAAGGGGTCTTAAGGACCTGCACTTGCAAAGCCTACAGATCAAGGTGGAGAGAGCTGCATGCAGGCAGAAAGGGGTGGAGGTGTAGACTGCTGAAAGAGAAGTAATCTCTCATGATGAAGAGGGGAATGTGGGGAGATTAAAGAGTATATGGCAGTGCGTGGCAAAGCGGGCACAGAGGTTTTCTTGACTTCTCCCAGCAAGTCAAAGGGAGGGATCAACTACCAAGCAGCTGAGTGTCACTGTGAGGTCCTTGGCGGAGAGGAGGGAGGGAGAGTGAAGGGAAGAGGAAGCACAGAGAAGGTAAACGCAAAAAAGCTGCACTGAGAATGGAAAGGATATAAAGAGACACAAATCTCAGAGAGAAGAAAAAACTGCACCGCGCCAGTTTGTGATGCATGTGTTTCATTATGCAGAGAGTTTGAAGTGAACAACTGCGTTCCTACATGATCATCATTCTGAGGGGGGAGTTGTGATATTAAAGCATAGCTACTGCAGAGTTGCAGCTCCAAAGGAAGAAATCGGAAGAGAGGGGAAAAAAGAAGAAAGGAGACAAAAAGCAAGCAAGAAGCGAAGTGAATATGGTTGGAGAAAAAAAATAAATGTGACGTGCGCAGGGAGGAAGCGGATGAAAATAAGAGATGCATATCAGCACACTGCAGCAGTTGTGACGCTGGTCAATGCAGCTCCACAGAGCCTGTGATGTCACTAATGCAGCGCGGCATCAAGGTTATTCTGCATGAACCACCATTTAGTTCTTTACACGGACACACACAATGCAGAGACAATGGGGCACAAACTGCCTCCCCCCTTTTCCTTTCCTACTGTCCCTCCCCTTCAAGTCTCCTCTCTACCACTTTCCCAAGATGCACTGGGGCTGTCAGAGCCAGACACTAATCCGTGCCCTTGACAAATGCATCTTATAATAAGTAGTGGCAGGCAATTTTGGGCATTTCCACACAGTAAATAATGCAGCATGAGAGCGGGAGACAGCCAGCAAGAAGGGGAAAAGGTTCCTTAGAGAGAGAGAGAGAGACAGGCAAAATAAGAGAGAGAGACAGTAGAGAATGATCATACGTGATGAAAAAAATGATGGGATAATGATGTGGGAAATGAAGGGAACGTGGGTGGGAGACAGAAGGTAAAACAAGACAAATACAGTAGCCATGATATTCCATAAATAGCCCACTTGCTTTCTTCTTTGACCCAAAAATGTTTTCAGCTCACACATGGCAGGTAAAGGAAAAGAATGTCTACATCAAGGTCAGTGCCTTTAAAATGAAGCTGTGAATGAAACATCAGATCCCCCTGAAGTATTTCTCACTGTATTATATTCATCTATCAAATATTCATTTGAATTTGATATAAACACAAAAATACTGGCATCCACCAGTACTACCCCTCATTCTCCTAGTAGATACACATATGGTATCAATTTAAAAATCCTACATAGTCACATTCTCGACTTATCCCATTCACAAGATTTTAAGAAAACTTGACTCTCACCTCTGACCGTGGGGTTGAGACCACTGACATTTAAACTCGTCTGAGATTTTAGTAGTTACACCTTGATTTTAATAGATTTTAGTAGATTCAATTTGAAGCTCCTACATTGCCTCATTCTGAAGTGATCAGATTCACAAACTTGTCCACGATGCCCACTTGCCCTACTACCCAGCAGGGTGATGACAGTACCCCATCAGCTTTGTACACCTGAGGGGCAAAAAGTGTGGATGGGGAGTCACAAGTCGAGCAAAACTGCAAGTTTGACATTGATGATGTATTTGCAGTGTATTTTTACATGTATCCAGGTAATGGGAGTCAATGAGGAGACCACATGCTGAAAAAACAAACTTATTACAAGACTTTTACTCGGTTAAAGGGACAGTATATAGCCGAATTTAATTTACATGTTATATCCCTCTGCTATCTACTCTCCTTGAACTAATACTGCAAGAGGGCTTAACTGCGTTTAAGCCCTCTTGCAGGGCTTATTGTATATTTGATGAGGTGTGGACATAGGCATCCCCCAGGTCCACTTTGACTCCTTTTTGCCAGACTTCATCGTGGGCTGTAAGCTTTAACTGAGATTTTTAAGTACTTTAAAAAAAAGGCAATGTTTCTACAAACTCTGTCAGTTTTCACTTTATGTTGTGGCTTTTAAATGTGGCCATAACACATATTTTACTTGGTTTCTAGTGTTATTTATCCATTGGAGTTACTTTGGTGTGAGCGGCCGAGTTTTGGCAATGTCAGTTAAAAAAATATTTTGACATTTGCTTCATGGTCCACTAAACGCCAAGTGAATGAAAAGCACAGTAACAACATCTTTTTCAAATAGCCATGAACAAAACTTTGTTGTGAGGAGTTTAATTTAGGAGCTCTTTTCCCAAACTATAGCCACCACACAGACCCTGCACCCACCTACCCAGAATGAGAAGCATATTGATGCTGGTTTTTAAAAAAAAAAAAAAAAAAACCCTCCTTTCAATCACCACCCACAAAAAATATTGATGCTGGTTTTTAAAAAAAAAAAAAAAAAAGCCTTTCTTTGATTCTCTGGCCACCAAATGCCCATCTGTTTTATTACATCTCCACAGCCTGATAGCTCCCAAACCTGGCAACACACACCACTGCACTAAACACTGCGATACAGTACTAGGGGAAAAAAGAGTCACCTTTCCCTGAGCAGAGAAGATCATGGCCAGATATCACTCTCAAGCTGACGTCAGTGAATGACAAAGAGAAGAAATGACTCTCTGACAGGTAAACTGCAGGGTGCTGGTGTAAAGATCACTCACTCATGCACATGGCTTCCAGGCAGAAATGCTTCTCCTTGCATTCTTCTAATTGTGCTTTGGTTAAATTTTAACCTTCATATGATTTCAAAAGTACAGCAGGTTAGGTTCTGCATAGCAAGTATCTTCTTTCTTTTTCTTTAGGCAACATTTTAACCATAAAATCTAATCATAATATTGAAAGTCTTCAGATTCTTTATTGATTGTAACTTCAGACAACAGGACACGTCTTAACTAAAGAAGCCAGTATTGACTCACCATACTTGGTTCTTAAAGTATTCCATTATATAAACATCTCTAGTTAACTGTTTCCTGTTGCTTGTGAAGATATACAGGACACAACTCGGCTAAGAGAAGCTTCATGATTACAGCCTTGCAGCTCCCTGACCACACGGAAACCATGATTGTAGATCTGATGTGTATATATAGCCCTGACCCACTCCTTAATGTTGTGTATAGTGGATGGATGAACGCCCTGGCCCTGAAGTCTGCAACACTGAATAGGGAGTATCGCAGCCAAATTATAACCTACACATATGACATTTGGTACTGATTTTGTCATGGGTCTATCCTATTTATCAGCACAAAAAAGAAATAACTGAAAAAATGTTTGGCATCACAACTCATAAAATACTTACATATGATTTTTGCTTTCATTTATTTGTCATCAGCAGTGTCTGCGAATTGCCCGAGGGTATAATGTGCAAATAAATTCCAATTAAGAGTTTTCAATTAATTAATCTGTTTAAAGTTTAATATTTTATTATATTGTTGCTTTCCATTTTATAGAGAGAAATGGAAATGTACTGATAGCACTATACAAATTTAGAAGAGACGCTTCATGTTTTCCACCATGTTTAAGATCAAACTTATCAGTACTGATGAACAAGAGAAAATCCAAAATCCAGAATTGTATTCCTTGTTCACAGATTCATCAGGATCGCTTAAGCCTCTGTGCTGCAGTGCACTACTTTAGTCTACGCTGCCTTAAAACAAATTAAATTCCAGTCAGGTCGCAACGACCAAAACATAACCCAAACAAATGCACCACATCCGCTTTGTCAGTTCCCGCTTTCAGGGGAGCAAACCAGGACAAACAGTCCTCCAAAACCTTTTGAAATAAAAGGTTGATTCTTTTTAGAGAAAAATTAAATATTTTCAATGCCATAAAGAAAATGAAAACAAGATGAGAGACAGTGATGCTGTGTGTGTTGTCATTTATTTATTTACCTCTGAGTTGAAGCGGATCTGGCAGACGTTGCAGGAGATGACTGGTCGCTTGGTCTTGATCAGAGGAACTCCAAAGGTGTGGTTGATCACAGCCTTCTGCACTGGGTCCATCTGCCAGAGTGAAAGACAGAGAGCAGAGGAGAAGAAATCTGTCAGGTATAATTCACACTGCGCTGGTCTGCACTGGTGCCACAGCTCAATGGGCCAAGTTGTCATAATGTGCAAGAGACTAAACCATAATGACAACGTGTAGATGCATAAGGTTCACAGTTAAAGAGTGGTTAGAGAGTCTGTTCGGTGATATCTGTAATTCACTTCAGCAAACAGTGGTGAGCAGTGTTGACAGTTTGTTGCTACAACCGAGACACCTGTTGCATCCCCACGATTAGGAATCTGATGGTTCTGGATCCTCACTACATTGTAGCATCATGCTGTCCCTGTGCTAATTGTTTCAGCTGGGACATCCATCATCTCTGTGGTGTTAAGCACCTTGTATAAATTTAACTAACTTACTTAGCAGCCCTCAGCAGTTAAGCTGCCCGTATAAATTCTGTCCCAGACACAAAAGACCCGGCCCGCACTGGACTGAAAGGGCTGCATTCCAAATATCTGTTTGTGTTTGAAGCTGAATTTATCAAGCAATCACTGTTGGTTGACCTTAGCATTACTCTGGATTCAGTGGCTGGCTCATATTTCGACCTCAGACAACTGTCTACAGCTAAAGTAAGCAGCAATCATAAACAAAGCCTGATGTAGCAGTGCTCGGGTATGCAAGAAGAATGAAGCAAAACAATCTGGGGCCTGAAGAACAAAAGGATGCAACACTTTGTGTTTTGAATTCAAAAGACAGTGAGAAAAACGTCCAAGTGTGTCCACCAAGAGTAATGCAAGCATACTGCAGTGCCAGGCAGATGTAAAATAACTCACTTTTGATTCATTACTGTATTTTGGACTATTTACTAAGCTTTCTTTAAGCCTTGTTACACTGAGAGGCACAGTCTCATCAAATATAGAAGCAGCTCAACATCCCGAGGAGTGACAGAGGATAGAAGGGGCTTAAACAAATATTGTTGTTACTTAGACTCAAATAACTTCTTTTTTTTTTTGCACAGTGCTCGTTGCTTGGCAACTCCTAACAAAAAGAAACCAAAAATAAAGAAAAATAAAAGATAAGGGGAGGAGCCTCAAGACATTTTGGCCACCCAGCTGTGGCCGGAAGGCATAGAAACATACCATCTGGAGGAGAAAATGAGCGAGTGAATGAGAGAAAGAAGAGCAGAGAGTTAGAAGGAACAAGAAAGAGGCCCAGGCCGGACATCCTCACGTCATGCATGCTTATCTGTTTTCCACGTTCCAAGACTCTTTCTGTTTCTCTCCCAAGAAACTGTATAAAGAAAGCTCTGCTGCTCTGGCTGTGAGGACAGATTAATGGGAAGGGCTGGGGTGGGAGTGGAAGATATATTGAACAATTACAAATGTTTACTGCATGAACATCTAAACAACAAGAAGTAAGCTTTAGCCAGCACAAACTTCTATAACAGGACTGCATTAAACTTCCTATTCATTTTTTTAAAAAGTGACACGGTGTTTTATCAAATCTTTCCAAAGTGTAAAAGAAACAAATGGCTCCTCAAATGCTTTCTCTCAGTGTCCATAATGGGACCCAGATTAGATAGAGTTTAGCTAGAGTTTGAACCTGCCTGGTGGCGTAACTGTATGAATCATGGGCTTCTCTGCAGTCAGTCCACCAGTCTGGGTGTGGGTCAGTTATGACCCATCCAGTTAATTCAGCTGTTGAAAACACAGTCCAGCTGCCAGCAAACGTCTTTGGAATGTTGCTCGCATGGCCTCTTCTCCAAACGCTCTCCAAAACATGTTCTCATGAAATAGGAGGAGAGCACTATGATGTAACTGCAGAGGGATTTTCCAAAACTCGCTCATATCATTTTGTGAACATCTATAACTGTAACTGTACATTCTCATTAAAAACTTAGAAATCTAGAAGCATACTACAAAGTTTACATTTATCTGGGAAAATAATGGAAATTTCATGTAATTGTGGAGCTGTGTAAATGTGGTGAGCAATCTGGCAGAGGTAAGCAAAGGACACAGACCACCAACCACAGACTTAAGCATCACTCCGCAGTCATGTTAACAGCTCCAAGCGGCCTTAAAACTCCAAACACTCAAATATCACTCAAGCATCACCCAACACTGCACAATGACACACGTCCTAACTCACCAACATCCTCTGTTCTAGAGTTTATTTTCATATTTCATTTTCTAGAGTTCTTATTTTCTTCCCATTCTTTACTATGTTTTCGTTCTTTCTTGGTTACTTTTTCTTTAGTTTGTTTGATCAACTCTCAGAATCAAACTGTTTGGAAGAGTTAAAGCCCACCAGGGGAGAGTGCACTACAGCATGACTCTCAGTAGAGCCATTGTGACAGTCACAGTAAGGTCCACACTGTGCCAGATGAAAACAGCCTTTGAAGCACAAATTCTACATTACATTTAAGCTGGCCCAGTTTAAGACACAGTTGGATAGACAAAAATGTGACAAACTCTTTGAGTTTTTTTGGTACTTACCTTCATCTCCTCTTTGTCTGTAGAAGCTTGGAGCTGCATTGGTCCTCCTGTGTGTGTGCTGCTGGCCGAGGTATGTGTTTGGGTCTTAGCATGTGCAAGGCTCAGAGTGTGTGGTGCACTATCCTTACTCATTCAGCCTGCTTGGTAGGTAGTCAATGCTAAATACAGACTAGCTCACAAAAACAGCTTATGCCTAGTGAAGCATTGCTAGCAACAATATCTTTGTTTCTTCTCCTTTCAGCACACTGTCTGCTTTTCTTTTGAGATGCTTTAAGAGAAATCTCTCCCTTACTTCTTTGTTTCAACACATGACCTAACAAGTGCCTGTCCCTTTTTTCAGTCTCCTCCTCCTCCTCTATTCTCAACTACATTCCCTCTCTGCCTCACACTCCACTATAATGCACTTCCTTCTCTGCTTTCCAGTTTTCTCCTCCCTCTCTCCCTCTTCCCCATGGTCTGTCAGTCTGCCCGTGTGCACCCAGGATTATGTGTCCTACTCTCCTCCTGCCAAACTCTCACTCTTCTAGGAGTGTTGAATAGCCTTGGTATGAATATCGATAAGAATTTACTGATAACAGTGTTTTTATCAATTATGCTCACAGATCAGGTTCTTTGCTAATTAACTTCTTGATTCCTGACTTTGCTGTTTAGGCTTTCTTTAGGTTTTCAATGCAAGTGCATCTTTGTTTTTACTACCTATGAGTCAGAGCTGAGGTTCACATGTGACTCAGGTGCACAAAAGCTCCACAGCTGTGTCCTTTCAAGCTGCTAGAAAAACATTCTAGCACTGATAAAGGGAAATGATAAACTGGAAGGCCTACACTCCTGATGAACTGGAGGAGGCAGTGCTATTCCCATCTTTAATTCACACCATCTATCGAATGTCGTCATCCACCGCTGTAGCCTGCGTCTCCCCCACAAACCCAGAGCTCACACTTGCATGAAACTCTGGCTAGACAAATATTTATTGGATGTGACATATTCACACCAAAGTGATGACAGGGCCACATGTGGTGCTGGACAAAACATAAATGTGTACTGTTTAGATAATGAGCTATTAGTCATGTCCTGCTGTACTGCAATTATTTTTGTTAGGGGGAGAGTGAGAAAAGATATATATGGTAGTTAAGATTCAACAAGTGCACATGATTATACTGGACCAAGAAGTCTTTGATTGTGTAGCTTCAGCCAACAGTGCAGGCAACACAACTCAAAGTTTTACTCAGAGTTTTATGAGCATGTGTCTGTATCAGCACCAGCTGATGCAGATAAATAATTCATCCTCATCACTGTCTACAGGCACATTGCACGAGACAGACAGGTGGAGGACAAATCACATTAAAGGACTATTAAAAGCTGTATATGGCTTTAGGAGAAGCCATTCCTCTGTTATGGGGCTAATAACCCTCAATGTGAAGTACAGCCTCATTAAGGCTGTACAAACTCAGCACAGATCACTTATTAAGGCACGATGATGGAACAACTAGCTGCCAGCTCACTTCAGGGATGTTTTTCAGTGTTTTGCTGCTACAGTGCTGTACCTTCATTGAGATGTTTTTGTGGATCAGAATGTGTTACTGTGCAATGGTGCAGAAAAGCACCAGGATACATCTAAAGCACTTGAAATGTTATGCGAAAAAACCCCAGTTCAGCCTAACAATCCATATAAAACCTCCAAAACGAAACAGTATGAGATTTAAACGGGACTGCGGACACTTACTCTCTTATTTAGATTTTACTGTATAAATTTACCCATCTTCACAGCACCACATTGAAAATAATAAACTCTGGGAAAGCTGAGAGCTAGGATATCCCAGCAAAACATCACAACAGAGACTCATTTAGGGGCAACCAAAGCGGTTTCCTTATCTGCAGCATATTTACACCTCATACATGCCACATGTCTAATAAAATCTGAGATTATGTCATATACTTCAGGCAACAGAAACTCTCATCGCAAATACCAACAGTGATATATTAGTGAGTCATTTCTTCATCTTTTGAATGCGCTGCGATACTATGCGTACACTGTAAGGTCAGAATGCCCTTACAGCTTCTCTTATGGCCCCATCTCCTGGCCACAGAGCTGTAAAACAGCACTCAGGGTTACCTCGCAGTCATCAGCAGCAACACCTATTAACATTCACAGCGTCCCTGTGGACCTAGTTGACGCTTTGAAGAGGAGGATGGTGAGCTGATGGACATTACAGAATAAGTGAGAGGAAGTCCAGAGGGAGTGTTGCAGAGGTAGCAAGACAGGAAATAAACTTAAGCAAGAATAATTTTAGGGCTATGCTAACAGAGGCCAGAATGGAAAACAAGTGCCTGCATAATTCCAGTATCTCTATTAATCCATGTCTGCTGGGTGTAGTGCAGTTTGGTAGTGAAAATACTTCCACTTATGTCATGGTCCATTGAGGCCTATTAAAATGACTATATTGTTAAAATGTGTTTAAGAGTGTCTGGACTCCTGTTACTATCCCTGTAGGGCCATGCACAGTCAAAGCTCATGCCAGATATTTCCAATTAGTGAAAGGTTATTATGTTGTCTTGTTGCAGAGTGAGGCTAAATATACCAGGGTGACACATAACCCTGTTGAAGCCACGGTCTGGAAATAGCATTGCCCCAGTAGAGTACATATACAGTTCAGTGAATTTACATATTGCTGATGAGAAATGTGTTGACATTGTTCAGTGAAGTCTGGAGGAGCAGGTGCCACATTATGCTGAGTTAGTGAAATGGTAAATGTCTCTATGGTCTAATCTAAATGCCTGAGGTAGAAGGAACAGGAAGACTCCTCTCCTTTAAAATAAAAAAATATTACATCAAACAAACTGCAGCGTTTGATGTTGTTAGTTATAGGGATGGCCTTAAAACTGTACTTTAATTATATGGTTACAATTTTATGGCTTTAAAAATAGTCCTGGTTCCTTAATATAAAGTCCAGTGTGTCTCAACATAGATTGTTAATCTAGATGTGCCAGAAAAACCTAAAAAATTTAGACATATCTTAAAGCTGACTATTGCAATCAGAACTGTACACAGAGAAGTCTGCAAGTTAAAGCATAACGGCGGTAACCTCCTGCACCCAGTACAACATTTACAATTTTGCGTTGTGCGTTTTCCTCGCTGCAGTCGATGACTTAAAAGACTGCAGTGTTTGTGCTTGTTGTCTGCAACAACTCTTACCGTATTGAAGTTGTGGAAGAGGCTCATGCTGTGTGGAGGAGGGGGAGTCTCCACTGGGAACTGCAGGAAGGGCTTCATGTCCAAGTGGGGTTGGATCACTGTGGGGGTCCGTAAGAATGTCGGCACTGCTGCCCCAGCCCGATTGATGCCTCCTAAGCACAGAAAGAGACAGAGATACATAAGGATGCATGGTATTTTCCAGCATTCACGAGCCCAGGCTCGGGGCTGTGTTTACTCAAATGTGTGACAGAGAATTTAAACAGTGTCTTAAGGTAATATAATATACCTAAAGAATATAAATTAAAGCAAGAGACAGAGAGACAGAGGGAAAAAAACAACAAAAACATGTGTTTTTTTATAACAGAATGTGTACAGTTGTTTCCTGAAATGTGCAGCTGAATTCTGAAAATGCACAATAAGGCATAATTTCACTGCAAAAGCAATCATCTCTCTGTGTACAGAACAAAGCTATGTGACGCCCCAGAGAAGCATACAGTTTCTACACAGTGAGGAAAAAAAGCTGCATTTGGTCAATTAAGGTCTTTTCACTGATTGCTGCACGGATGTTCTCGTTTTCCAGACGTGCTGGCAAGACTGAATCTCCAAAGTGTGACCTTGCTTTAATAAATATGGTGTGATGTTGGGGGTTTTGTGGACTTTGTATAATTCACATTCCTGAAATAGGAATGTCATAAAGAAGAAAAGGATGCCACAAAGGCAGAGGGGATTCCTCTTATCCACCTGTCTGCCAGTGTGCTCTCTTCTTCTCTCCTCTCCAGGGAGACATCTGCAGCTTGATGATAATGAGTTCCATCTCAGGCAGCACTGCTTTATGTCATCCTGTGTTGTGCACTACAGCTGGATCACTTAGTTGAGTCTAATTATAGTATGAATGAAAGAAGAAGTACCACATACTTCATTTGGTTGGATTTCTAAAGAAATCGAAAAACGCAGTCACTTAAGAAAACTACTGCAAGGGTACCCTTGCACACAGAGATAAACACACACATGCAGCAATGTGCACTAAGCCAATATTTAATTCGCCTATAAGAAACATGTGAGGCTGCCTTAATGATACGCAGCTTCCTATTCTCCCCATTGCTCCCATCTGGCTTCTCTTCCTTTTCCTCCTTATTCCCTCTCGTCTCCTCTCTAACCTCTGTCAAGGATGATAGTGATGGGGCCCAAACAGCAAAACTCAGCCTCAGCAAGCTCTTAGATTAAGCCTCTTAATATCCGCAACTGGATTTCTATGGCTTTCAAATTCCTCCGAGACTTAAAGCTCTGCTGCTCTCCTTTTCGGGATTGCTCTAAGCTACTTTTTTTGCTCTGTTACTTGCCATCCCTCACCGTGGTTCCCACAGCAGTGCTTTTCTACCTTCCTCCACACTTTCACATGCTAATTTGGGCATTATTTGACACCTCTGCGATTTCATCAAGCTTTATGTCAACTGAATGTAAACAGAGAAAATATTATGACTGCTGCTTTGAAGGCTATGTTACCAGATGGAGTCGCCAAAGTTTGGATTAGAGGGAGTAGGAGAGAAAGGGATAAGAAAGAGAAGGGGGGGCGGAGGATTGACTTTGTCGGGCTGGAGTGAAAGTGCTGTCTCAGCTGCCTTCTGCTACGCATCTGTAGGCCTCGAGGTGCAGAGGACTGCATCATTACCTCTAGTTAAGCATTTAAATACTCTGCTCAAAACAAACTAAAGATATACACATGCAAACATGTGTACAAAAGCACAAAGCCACACAATTATTCTTACAACATGTGAAACAAGTTTGAGGCTTCTTGCCTGCTGGTTTTCCGGCTGGTGCAGTCTGACTCAGCAATCTTAAGCTCTTTCATCTTAACATAGGTTTAAAAAAAAGTAACAGGTTTTTGAGTTTTCCTAATTAAATATGTACACTTGTAAATATGCAGAATTCACCCTTTAATCTAAACTCCTCCTAAATGTAGCTTCTTCTGATGAGAGAGGATTACAGGGAACTGATGAAGTCAGTTTGTCCTTTATCGGTGCTGCACCACTAATACAATGTTTCTTCAGCACATTTATCACGGCGCTGTGCCATGTCTTGATACATCGTCTCCTTTAGCATCTTTGTACAAGTTCATGTGTGTTTTGCTTGTATGGAGTGACACTCTGTTAGCTGAAATTGCACAGCAGTAATGTTTGCAGCTCCCTAGTGAGTCTGTCCTTGAACACTGAGACCGTTACTGGCAGCGGGTCAGGCAGTGTCTGGCAGGCTTACAGAGAGATTGGCTGAGTGGAGGGCAAAACGTGTCTCTGCAGCAGCACAAGGAGCTGAAATCTGAGGAAGTGAATGGAGCTGAGGACCAGACAGGAGCGAGAAGAGCAGTCGTCCCTTGAGCCCAGGACATATGTGTGTTTGTCAGCGTGCATAAATCAGAGCGTGGCTGCACCATGTATTTATCCCATTAATTTAATCTCTCTCTGGGGATCTCCTTACAATGTTAACTGAACAAATTGTTGTGTGGTGCAGGAGTATGACAAGTGCACGAATGGAAATTCACACACACATTTGGGGATTTAATGTGCAGTGTGTAAACAAGTTCATGTGTTTAAGTGCTCCCACTTGGCTTATAAGGACCAAACTTCAGTGAAGTCAGAGCTGATAAAACAATAAATTGTAAATGAAAAAGAAGTCTCCTCTAATTGCTTCGGTGCAAAAGCTACACATATATTTGTTTTGGGGTTGTTTTTTTTTGCTTTTCTCTCTTTGGCTGTCTGTGACTGGCATTGTAGAGTATTTTCTACCCTTTAAATGACTAAAAGAAAAACAAATCAATTCACTTTAAATCGCAGAAGTCGTTGACTGTTGATCAAAGAACTGTTCTGTGTACTGTTATTAGTAAAAGTAATTACAGCATGCAAAAGTAAGTGATGACAAAACAGGATCTTTGCTCACTGTATTCTGATATTCCCTTCCTCAGTACTCCCTTGTGGCTGTTGGAGCCTGTTCTGTATGAGTGTATGTGCGGTAGAAATTGACAGACAGGGCAGTCTGGAAGAGCTGAGAGAACTCAGACAGTGATTTGGATGTTGTTAAACCCTCTGACACGCCAGGAATCCTACCAGGCTAACAGGGGCCATAATCAGAGCTCATAAACAGTCTGTGGGACGCTGCCAGAAGGCTTGGTGTTGCAGGCTTTTTTGAAGTGTGTGTCTTCATATGAGCATTTATTATTCACTTGTTGTGAGGACCATTACAAGTTTTGGACCTTAATTAGAATATTGAGTTATGTTTAGGTTCTGAACAGTTCTGAGGGCAAGAGACAGCATGACAATAAGCATCACTCCAAATAGTTATATTTGCCAATACTTAAAAAATGGTCACACACCCATGCTTACATTGTATAAATACAACAGTAGGTAAAGCCGACTCCTCCTGTATCTGAATGTAAGTGTGAACTGCCCCCCCATTCATATATCTGATGCGAGTTTATGCATGCTAGTTAAAGAAATGCTTAAAGGTGTAGAAAAAAGCATTATATGAATTTTTGTATGAATGGGTGAATGTAGCTTGTAGCAAAAAAAAAAAAAAATGCTTTGAGGGCTCAGTTAGAGCAGAAAAGTGCTATGTAAATACCAGTCTATTTACCATTCCATTTATGCATACGCACTAATAAATGACCCTCAGTCCCGCTTCACCATGTGACAGATTAAATCCCTAAAGCTGTCTCTGTTTGGGGTTGAACAAGTGGAGGCAAAACTGAAAATACAAGTACAGATAACTGATGGTTGATCAGAGCAAATTAATGTGGTTACTGTCTTTCTTTTTAGTTTTTCCTGATCCTGGCTCCCCCACCCCACGCAAAATGATGTGAAGAAAAGAACAGAAGGTATTTCAAAATCAGTTCGATGAATCTGTGAATCAGAAAGGAAAACATGCTTAAGGTTGATGATTTTCATATGATAATCAGTGTTTTACATATAATAAAATGTAAAATGCAAACGTAAAATATGCTACTAAGCTCATACAAGGCTTTGTTTACGCCAACGAATGTGAAAAAAAGAGAAAAGAAATAGAGCTGATTTGTTAAGAACCTTCGGAGAAAACACCATCGTGTGTTTTCCTTCCCTGTTCTCTGCTAGACAAAGAGCCGTTTCTAGAATCTAGGCTAAGAGAATCTTTTCATGTCTTGAGATTATCTAACAGGCCGTGTAGATTGTGCCACACTGTGTTCAGCCTTCTTTCCCATGGGCGTTGGATGCATTCAGGGGAGAACAATGGGCCCAGGGTAGTTGGCACCAGCCATGCTGGATGGCCACAGATGTGCCAGGGTTGTTGGCAGTGGGGGCAGGGAGAAGGAGGTGGAAACAGTGAGGATGCCAACTTGCCCTTCTGCTAGGCTCTGAAGCTGGCACCTGTCCTTCTCATTGCCCAGAGGGAATAGAGACATCAGAACTTATAATCAGTGCTGCAGATATGTTTGATGCAGGAATATAACCAGCAGATTTGTTGAGAAGTCTGGATGCATAGCACCTGACTGAAATCAATGACATGCCATGACAACTAAGAAAAATAATTTGTGTGAAGAAGTAAATTCAGTAATGAACTGTGATTTTATTTACCTACTGTATGTATGTGGTGCATTGAGCTTTCAGATTCAAGAACTCTGATTCAGCGACATGATTTAAAGACACCACAGCTCCAAAAGTTTGATAAGAGGGGCACCTCGACCAACCATATATATTTAATTTGTGCTATATACTGGGATATTTATAATTGAGCTATTTATATATATTAGAGCCATTTTGTTGTATTTTGTAACCTTGTAGTATATTGTATTATTTAATTAAATTTAGTCAGTAACTGTTCTTATTGTCTTGGAGCAACTGTGCCCACAAAATTTCATCAGGGATGAATAAAGTATTGAGATTTTCATTCTTAAAAAGGAGTTCACCACAGACCATAAATGCTCGTCAGTCCAGTCTGACACTCAAAGATGATTTCTGCCTGAAAACTGACTAGCTTACGGCAGATTTACATACTGCAGATGGACAACTGTCTTCACAACCAGTAAACAGGAGAGTGTATTGACCTTAATAACAATCTTATTATTATTTAAGTATTCGTGATAAAATTGATGCGGGATCAAGGCTAGTTTACTATTCCATATTTCATACGAGCTAAAGCGTGCAACCAGCAGCTGGTCATCTGTCTCCATTTGTTTTTTAAATTTCTTACTCGTATTCCTTTCTTGTTTGCCTTATGATCAGCTCAGTGTGAATTTTGTGCTGTACACAGCTGTGCCCAGGTCTGGAAGAATAGCCAATTCATTACAGGCCATGGAGGCAGCATGATGGAGAGTGGGCACAGGGTATAAGAAGGGGAGAAAAAATGAAATTTTGACCCTTATCCATTCCTGTTCCAGTCTCAGCCCCAACAGGATACTGTGGCTGGCTTTCACTTGACCACAAATGCAATCAACAGGATCACAGGCCTGGCCAAAAGCCCTGAACAAATGCATAAAGAAAAAAAAAGTCACTCACACTCTACAGTTGGCTGACTCATACACACACAGGAGACAAACCAATGCACATCAGAGAAACAAGTATGCAGGCACATACAGTTTTCCAAAAGAGTGAATGCAGTTTTTCTCTAACACCCACTTTTACACAAGTAGAAAACTGTCCTGTCAGCTTCGTGAAGAGTCACACGTGTCTGTGGGTTTAAAGCTGTGTCCCTCATAGAGAAGGTAACCTTAAAGTTTGTTTCCGCAACTGTTAACACAGGTTTGTCCTGATATGTCAACTGTCACCTCAAAATCTTTGCAGCGCAGGGCCTACAGGTCATTAGCCCCAAGTGAATTGCTACAGACTGTATCCTGTTCTGTCTACCTGTCTGGATGCTCTCTTCACAGACAGCTGTGCCAGCAGAATCCTTCTTTCAGATAGCTGCCACAGCTGGTGCTAGGAATGAATTATGGATTCGCACAGTGTGAATGACAGGTAGTGATGTGGTTCATCGGCCACGGCGCCAAATGCAGCAAGGCTCATATAGGGGTCCACATGTCACAATGCAAAATCTTGGAAATCATGAACAGTTTTGATAGTAAGCAACCACAAGAGTGTGCTGCTGAGTGCATTTGAATATTTCAAAGCAGTCACTTCAAGCTCCTAGTTTAGCACCTAAAATGATTATGAAGTATAAAAGTTTGCATCAAACCTTATCTCTGCCATCTTTTATAATCATGGAATGCTAATTTCTAGCTTCCTGTGAAGGTTAATACATTCACACAAGATAGGTGGATGGAGATTAGGATCTGTTTGATTTGCTGCCTGGAACTGCTGGTGTTATGCTACGCTTTAATAGGAGGATTATGCAGGGGGAAAGCTGGGGAAGCTGAAACTTGTTTCAGTGCCACAAATGAGAGTTGGCTTCTCTGTTTGCATTCGCGTTGCATGTAAGGTATGTTTGTGTGTGTTTGACTTTGACAAGAAAGATGTGTGATTCCCTGGTAGGTCGTATAAAAACAATCTGAGACATTAGTTTCTGCAAAAGGGAAACAGTGGTTGCTCTCCAAGTCTTTAATGTTAGGTATCAGTTAGGACATGCCTCAGTCTTGAATACAAAATACACTGGAAAGAGAGCTATGAACACACACACATAGACACACATGCAGTCACTCACACATATTTGTGTACATTTTTCTGCATCGGTGGCAGAAGCTTAAATTTTCTCTGCTAATTGTAGGTTTGTTAGATTTTTTTAAACCAAACCTACCAATTTGGAGAACAGCTATTTCACATTTTTACTGTAATTGCACTGCAAAGTACAAGAAAAGTACATGCTGCAGCATGTATGGTTTTATTTTGAGTGGCTCAAATTAAAAAAAAAGAAAAGATGCCAGCAACTTGAAGGTCAAACAAAGTTAAACTAGCTTCCAGTGAGTGATCCATGCTTCACGTGCAGTTTTAGATCACCATACAAACAAACGTGAATTCATCATCCACATCCTGAGCACACAAATGCAACCAGAAAGTCTTGTCTTTTCAAATCTCATCAGGGAACTCAAGATCTATTGAAATCCAAGTTTTCCTTTAAAATATTACAAATAAAATAGGGTGCATATTTCCTTCTCAGAAAAAAAAAAAAAAATCCCACATGCAGTAGACATACTTGATATACAGCTAGGTAAACCTTCTGTCTCTCCCAGAGGGGAATATTGTGCTTAATGATAGCCTGGATGGGATGGTAATGACACCCTATTGAGATAATATGACAGTGGCAGGCCTTAAAAAGCCCCCCCAAAAGATCCCACGTTGATCTCTTCTAAGTAGCTGAATCAAGGCTGGGAGGATTTAATTGCCAGTCTGTCTCTTCGTTAGACACAGAGGAGCTGACTGGGGATTCCAAGAGTCATGGAGAGAAGAAAGATGGGCACTAGGGAAGGAGGTATAATGCAAAAATAATGGCATGGAATGAGGTGAAGACAGCCTGCATTTGAGATCCCTGCCTACCCACTCCCAGTTGCCAATCTACAACTCTGTGTTACAAACGTGAATTCATCATTCACATCCTTAGCACACAAATGCAACCAGAAAGTCTTGTCTTTTCCAATCTGGAAATCTCTGTGTTCAGAATTACCCAGAATACATACAAGGGCCAGTGCATGTGCTTGATCCACAGAAGCAGATGCACGCCCTTTTAATCCTTCAGATAAATCTCCTGCTGGCAACTGAACTTTTGGAGGCTGCTTTTGTTTTTTTGCAGGGTATGTGTAGATAGAGGCACTCACACACTGATATAGACATGCATGAACAAAGATCAAGTGGGACGGTCTATCTACATGGACTTTCAGTGTATATATTTTAGTGCTTTCATCAGCTTTAGAAAGTCAAATCTCCCAAAAAAATTCCCAGTAAAGGTGGTCCAATAAAATGTTGTTTCTCTGTTACTTTTGACATGATTAGTTAACAGTTTGTGTGTGGTTCCACCTTAAATCAGTGACAGCATTTAAAATGAAACACTTTGGTGGGGTAGCCACTTGCTGGGTTTCATGTTACAACCTGCACCAAACCATTCAGGGCAGGAAGAACTGACTTAATGAAAATAAGTCTGAATTGGCCTGAGACTCATTGCATTCCAGTGTGATATTTATCTCGACAGTCATAAAAAGTCCTATGTAATTTAGCTTTGAACCATAGCACAAGCGTAAAATAATTTTGCAGGGCAAGGCACGGCAAGTGTGTAGTCTGCGCATGTCTGTGTGTGCGAGTGTCTGCGATGACAGTGAGTGTTTGTGCTGTTTTGAGGTCAATAATGACAGACGAATAGCTGTCAGGGTTAATGGGAGGGGACAGCCAGGGATGATGAGAACACAGAGCGAACACTGCTGTGCAATTCAACACAGGCAGAAGCTAGAGACAAGGCACACAGGGTCAAAATGAGAGCATAAAGCAAACACACAAACACTCTATGTGCAAACACACACTCTCTGTGTGGCTGCACTCGTCAGGGAATCAGTTTGAATTTATTTCCTAACTTTAGGCCATAGGCCCAGTTCAACATGGGTACAAAAGCATGCTTGGTGCAATATTTTCCAGCCTCGCTTAAAGTGAAAGTATCACTTAATTATGAGTGATGATAGGAAAGTTTGCTTAGTGTCAAATATATAAACACAAAAACCAAACACTAGTATAGAATCACCTGTATTGATGCAAATAAGGGCAGTTAAACTAAACTCTAAATGTTAAGCACCTTTAATGGCAAATGCAAAGCACAGCAATTCACTTCCACTAATTTCAGATTCAGTCTTTCCTTCCTGTACATCTGAGGCTTCTACAAATAAGCCAAAAATATTTTATGTTGCTATAATTCTCGTAAAAGCCACCAAATGTCGGTCTTAAATAATTTCTGCCTGTATACGTGAACGTTAGCTTTACAAAGAGTGAGCATTGCTGTTTTATATGCACTATATGAAGCTTTTCACACTTTGTGTTACCCGACATTATAATACACTACAGTTATTGTGAATTTAAACCGATGTTAAAAGCTGCCATCGTCTGAAGCTGCTGACTTTTCAGAGTCACATTTGATCATCTAAAGTTACTTTTTGTGAAGCTAAAAGAGACAAAAGGACAGTAAAAATAAAAGGCCAAAAGAAAAAAACTGCAGTTGAATTTTGCATTTGGTCACTTGCCCTGATTACAACTGTGACATTAATGTGAGCAACTACAGGGATCAAACCTTAACATTTTTAACACTTTTAAAAAAGCCTTCACAGCAAACTCTTTATTCCTCCATGCTTTCTTTCAAGTTGTCTGCTGCCTGTTTTCATTCTTTCTCAGGATTTTTGATATTAGTTTTCTTTTGTAATTAATGCCCCTCCCCTTGCCAAAAATCAGGCTAGTAAGATGATCACAGTTGCTATCCAGAGGAGATGCATCTGAGTATCACTAGCTGCAGGCAAACTCTGAGTCAGTGATGGATGAACTGTTGGAATGCTGGATGATGAGGGGGAGGGTGGGCATTGCTTTGTGTCTGTTGAAAAGGAGTGATTTACTGTATTAACAGTCGCTTAGACCTGAGGAGAAAGGGGAGTGGAGGGACAGAAGGCAGGATGACAAGATGACGTTCTTCTTATGGGAAGAAAGCACACTGGAGCATGTACCTCCACTATCTCCCTTCTCTCCACCTGTCCTTGGCTGTTTGTTGTTTTCCTCCTTGCTCCCATGTTCCCATTTATTCCATGCCACCCAGCCCCCACCCATCTCCTCCCTTTCTTCCCTTGTTCAAGGCTCAAGTCACACACCCAGGTGGAACAATAGCCTGTGACTTTATTCCCATGCACCGCTCAGAGACTACTGCCCTCAGGTATGGAATTCTATCACTCAACAATAAACAGGTGGATCAACCCAAATACACTTCGGAGGAGATCGACAAAGGCATGAGATTCGCTCTGAGATTAGACCCCTAGCCCCAAAGGAAGAGAAAGGAAGGAGGCATGATGACTTGCGGGGGAAGGAGGAGGTTGGGAGTTAAAAACTATATAGCTGCAGTGTTTGAGGAGCACTGGCCATAATGTGCCCCTGCTTGTGTTTGCCACTCTATTTCACTGACTTCCATTCCCCAAGGAGGATGGAGGGCAATATGCTATCAGCCTAATAGAGTGGGGGAGGATACTTTATGAGGTTGACAAGCACTGCTTTCATTTCAGGCCTGCAGTTCCATTTCTATGAATATGATAACTAACGAGCATGTCCTCTAACACGCGCCTCTCTGTCCAGTTCTGAGCAATCCTACCACAGCTCAATCTCTTTAAGTGCTCTAGGGTCTCTGTCGTAATGTCATTTGTCATTGGGGTCCGGAAATGACAATTTCGTTTAAATCAGAACTCATCACCCCATTTTTTTTTTTAAAGAACTACAGTCACATATGGAGGGCAAGCCACAAAGCAATTTTAGGCATAACATTGAAATTCTGAAATACAAAATGCTGAGCTGAAAAAGTTCTTGAAGAGATTTTTAATATAAATTTGGCCACACAAAAACTCCCCACACGGATGCTAATTCCCATTGCAGTGCTCACTTTATGAAAAAGGGAAACCTCTGTGAACCAGACCCAAGCTCGTTTGTCAAAGCTGAGAGGAATGCTTTCCTTTGGTTGTCTCGTACTTACAAGCTAAGTCGAGAGCGAGCTTTACACTTTTCATACCAACTTCCACACCTTTAAGCTCAGCTGAGACATATTCAGCATATTTTTCCATGATAGCAGTTGATGCATTATTCAGTGAGCTCAGGTTGATCTTGGCTATAATAAATCTTTGGCCTACAGAAATGTAAAGCACATGCTCAAAGACAGACACACACACACACACACACACACACACACACACACACACACAAAAAAAACTTGCCTCTCTTTTTCTTAGTGTTGATGCATGATGAATAAAGAGGAACTGAGCATCCATGAATCACACCTCCATAGAGAGATCTTAAACAAAGCGCATTATGGATAAAAGGAGAGCTTGGCTTTTGAGAAGCAATCCAAAGCAGTATGGTAATGAGAGTAATGAGGATATCAGACGCCGAATGTGGTGCAATATGCTTGTTAAATGTGACAGCTGAATTACATCAGAGCTTCATCCCTGTGAAGCAAAAGACTTGTGAAGCAAACATTCACACTGACATTTGACGACACCTTACTGTAGCTGTGTTCAATCATAATCTACAACAGGGTAGCAGGGACACCTGGAGATGAGCAACACTGGCTTCCAACTGGAGAGCCATAAGATAGTAAAGGGTAACCTGGCAAGGCTTATGCATCTAAATCAATTTGCTCATCAGTTGTACAATATTCTGTTTGACTTTGTAAGAAGCTTAAGAGGTTTTACTTGCACTTTCGTAGAATTGTATTTTTGTCGACATGCACATCAATTTATCAAGCTGGAAAGTACACATTTTTGCTTTAACTATCCAAGAAGGTCAATAAATGTCTTTACCCATATGCAAAAAAAATAAAATAAAAAAGTGTATATGAGTATACTTTTTAAAAAGTATAAAAAGTATGATGCTGTCTAATAGTAAATGCTTATGCTTCATATAAGGCTTATAAGGGGCCACATGTGACCTACACACGTGGCCCCTCTTTCTCACTTAATTTAAGCTCATGCTTATCAATACATTCACTAGCCACATAAGTAGGTACACCTGTTCAACTACTCATTGTTGCATATATTTACTCTAATTAGCCAATCACACGGCACTAGCCACAGTCTGCACAGGCTCACTAAAATTAAAACAGAAGATTAGATGAAATGTTGCCTTGTCTACTGTGATAACAAATGTTGGTATAAACAACATAAACCATGGCTCCATCCTGCCTTGTGTCAGTGGTTCAGACTGCTAGTAGTGGTGTAATGATGTTAGTGATATTTTCTTTGCAAATTGTAGGCCCGTCAGCCAACTGAGCATCATTTAAATGCCGCAGCTTACCTAAGTATTGTTGCTGACCATGTCTATTCCTTTATGATCACAGTGTACCCGTCTTCTGACAGCTGCTTCCAGCAGGATAACACATCATGTCACAAAGCTTAAATCATCACAAACTGATTTTGCGGACATGACAATGAGATGGCTGTACTCAAATGGCCTCCACAGTAATCAGATTTCAATCCAGTAGAGCACCTTTAAAATGTGTGTGGATGATTCAAATCATGGATGTGCAGCCTACAAATGTGCAGTAACTGTGTGACGCTATCATATCAACATGGACCAAAATCTCTGGGAAATGTTTCCAGCATTTTGTTAAATCTATGCCACAAAGAATTTAGGCAATTTAGGAGTCCAACTCATCCAAAAGGTGTAACTTAAAAAGAAACCAGTCAATGTTGTATGTGCAAAATGACAAAGAGAGCCACATTCCTTAGTCAACTGTAGTATATAGCCAAAGATATATTGAGAGATAAAATAAATATAAATATATATAAATATAATAAACTATTGTTTCTTGTTTCTGTTTCTTTTCCATATGGAGAAGCTCTAGTTTTGCTCATCTTATCACAAAGACTGGAAATGGGATGAAAGAGCTTCACTCTGTAAAAGTTTCCAAACACAGTGAGAAGAGAGAAAGAAAGATTAACAAAGCCTGATAGGACAAAGTGCTGACTTGACATAATCTCATAAAAAGAGGGACAGTAGTCAAGGAGTGGGTTCTGAGAAAGCGAAGAGGAAAACCAAGTCCGATGCTGCAGTGTAGGTGCTGCTTGCCTTGCTGCCTGGGCCTCTTTGTTATTATGATTTATTTTTTAATGAGCGGCGCTGCCCTCCCCTCTGCCACACAAAGCCCTGATTGAATCTGGCGTTCCATTAGCATGTTAAAGAGGCCCAGCTTCATCTGTGAGCCGCTGACTGACAGTGGATATCATCTCTGTAATTGCTCCATATACTGGACCCGGAGAAAGCCAGAGAGACAGAGAGAGAGAGAGAGAGAAAGAGAGGCAGAGGGAGAAAATAGTTGGGGGGGGGAGGGTTGAAGAAAGATAAGGAGGGAGGGATTAGGACTTAAAAGTGGGGATGTTGGAAAGAAGGGGGAGATGAGAGGGGCTGGTGGATCGAGCTACATCTCAGAATATCTCAATTTGGTACAGTTGGTACCCCATGCAGAGCAGTGGGAATAGTCTGTTTGAATAAGTAATTTTTTTTAAGCTACACTCGCAGCTTTTGACACTTATCAAAGCAAAAACAGTGGCAGCGTTTCGTAACAGAAGCCCTGCTTTTATGAAGCTGTTACACAATCAAACCATGATGCAGAAATGTTATGTTTATCGCTGGCAAAGTCGTGTCAGGTAAGGACGTGACACTCTCCCCAAACGCGTTTGTGCAAGCTAAACGTCCCTCTCCGTGTCCTATGCTGTCTCCTTACCCCATTACAGAATGGTTTGATTTTTTCCTCGTCTTCCTCTATTTTTGCACTTACTCCCTTCTCTCCAACTCTTTCACGTCTACTTCCTCATCCCCTGCATCACTGAGCGCCTCCCCTCCACCTCCTCCGTGGCTCCCGCTATTCCCTTTCACTGTTCCCCCCTCTCCCTCTCTTTCTATCTGCCCTTCTCTGTCTCTGCAGTAAATGGTAATTGAACAAACCATGTGGTGGAGAAGAGCCGCAGAAAAAGATGGTTATCTTAACTCCACATGCCATGCATCCAAAATTAATCCTCCTCCTTCCATTTCTCCCTCGCTCTCTAGTTCTTTGCTATGCTGTGACAGTGTGACGTGCACACAATCCCACAGCATCGTCAGCCCTGTGTATTAACATTGGAAGACAGCCCAATGGTTCCACGGTGAGTGAGTGTGCATGTGTGTGTATGTGTGAGATTACCATGTGCAGTGGCAGCATATTTCCAATCCTAAGGAAGCCAGGTGACAATGAAAGATGTCAAGCAAGCACAGGAGGATGGACAACACAAAAGTGCACAAGATTGCAACATTGCTTTCCTCATCACATCCCATTACAATTATAATATGTTGACTACAGATAATATTAGTATCTATCTCACCAATCCTTTTGGGTCCTGATAAAGACTTTCACGTTTTATTTTCACGCACTCTTTGGTTAAACTAGTTGGGTAAGTTTGAGTCTGAGATATGTGAGACAAGAATAGAGCTCCATCTGAGCTGTATTCTGATTTTAGTTATCTAAAAAAAAGCAGCAGCAGGAAAACAAGACCATAAATGGAAAAGATGTGTTGATTACAAATGTAAGTCTAGACAAAAATAGTGTTTCTTCCAAGTTAATTGAGAACTTTTCTTTAGTTATATGAAAATTTAGTTTTTAGGAGACAGGGAATACACAGTACAGACAACGACTCCAATCCTCCATTAAAAAAACCCCCCCACATTGCTCTTGACATAACATGTTTTTTTAATCAGGTGGGAAAGCTAAGTTGCAACATTATTTCACAGCAACACTGCAGTTTGATATTAAATAGTATTTTGAACCAGGTCAAATACCTACCCTGCTCTATACATGCCTCCTTTCTTCTTGTTATAGATTTAAACCAACATTTCAGCTATTAATAATCCTTAAATTTTATATTTTCTAAATGATCTTAACTCTGGCCAAAAACACAGAACACCTGAATATTGCACTCTGCAGACACACTCAGTCATGTACACACATAAGCACACCCTCATCCTGCTGTACCCTCCAGGCATACTCTACTCCGCTCCACTAACACAACATGAAATCTCTGACACTCACAACACATTTACATGACATTACCGCTGAAGTACTATAAAATCTGTGCCTGAATAACAACTGTTGAGATGCATAATTTGTTTCTGCGTACGTAGGAATCTGTGCAGTAGAGACGCACAACAGAAGCACTCATTTAAATCGAAGTCATTCTCATGAACACCACTTTACCTATGGCCTGTAAACTTCGAATATCAGAGAAAGTTTGTGTGCGTGTGCGTGTGCGTGCGTGCGTGTGTGTGTGTGTGTGTGTGTGTGTGTGCAAAAAATGAAATTTGAGTTGAAGTTTTTTCAAGTGTGCATGTCAGATTTTAATGATCTCCTTTGGGCTCCTGTGGGTTGCTCTGGGATTAGCATGGTAATCAAGGAGCATGTTGACACACACTGTTAGTCAGATTGATGTGTTTGTTTGGGTGGTGCAGGGCTACGCGGCTTTACACAGTGATGGACTACATTAGCCACTTGCTACTAATCTGAGAATTAATGGCTTTCCCCTCTGATGTGGTTCCCATGCACAATGTTTTATTCAAATGCTCGCTGGGTCTGTTCGGAAACTGTTTAGATCTATCACTGCTAAGTTCCCTTGCACAAATACTCTATCCAAATCAATGTAGCCATGTCTGAAGAGGTAGTTTGTCACCAGCAATTATCCTCCAAGTAATACCCTTTCTCAGCTGTCTCAAACAAAGCAAATGGGACATGTCAAATTTTCAGATTCTGTGACAGTTGATTCAACCCCTAAGGTCAATGCTGACATGCATGTGCAGGTGCATTTGTCTAAAGAAGAGGACCAAGAGAAACAGATGACACACTAGACAACAACCAAATAACACAACTCTCTTCAGTTCCATTTGCTTCCCCATTTTATGCAAACGTGCTCTGTTGAAAATCTGCACTGTGACCAAAAGTCGTGTGTCTGTTGAGGGCTGCTATTGTAGTTTTTTTTTAAAGGTTTGACCACAGCTTTACGCTGTTCTTAAATCAGATGTGTGATTTTCTTATGTCTGGTTCTGTTCTTATACTGGGTTTCCATGGCACACCGATGATGCAGACTGTGCGTTTGTGTTCTAGCTGCTGCTAAAAGGATAGACAGCTGTGACGCTACAGTGATGACGACAACAAACCATTATGTAGACTTTCCCGTTTGTGCCCTGCGTGCTGCATACCTCCCACGCCCACCCCCTTTACTCTCATCTCTCTCCATCCTGCTATTGGAGGCTCAGACTGCGGCAGAGCAAGGCAGTGAGATGAAAAACACAATGATTGTTTCTGATGAACAAGAGTGGCTCCGTGAGAGGGAGACTCCAAAAGAGAGCGGGTCTCTAACAATGACAGAGCAAGGAGTAGAACGCAGGAAATCAAAGCATTGTAAAGGTCACTGTTTGGTTATACAGGAACACCGAAGACTGTGGAGAGTAACATCTCTGCATCTTAATTTTGTGTATATTTGTGTGTAGTTGGGTAAGAGAAACTAAAGGAAGGAAAGAGGGAACAGACAGAAGGGGAGGGCGCTGGGCTGTACAGTAAAGAGTCTCACCTTGTTCTGCACCATGCACACACAGCACCCCAGCTGTCATCCAGCTTCACTCTCTTTCTCCGTCAGGGCCAGTGAGGACATGCATCATTCATGAGCAGAGACTTATTTGGCTGCGTCATCTCCTCCCATAACTGTCAATAACTTTTTCCTGGCTGTGGCTTCACCTTTACTTTAGGAGGGTGCGCTGGATGCAGACAGCAAATTTTACATCATAAATAGCATTTTGTCCTAGAGACAGAGCAAACTGCAGAAAGTTGGTGATGAACCAATTTCCTCATAATGTTCAAGATTGAGCATTCCACTATTTAAACCCATGGGACCTGATATCTGTGGCACAAAATGAATGATACAAAAGCAAGTGACACGCACTGTAATTTAGAGCAATTAAAGGGGATGTATTTCAAGGAAACACCAAAACATACCC
>VURO01040900.1:0-18995 GCA_015108175.1 Pelvicachromis taeniatus
TCTGCACCCCACCATAGCTTTTGCTGGGAGGGAATAATAGTCTCCAAAATTACTGTAGTTACTTGTTATACTGTGATTTATTTAGCACATAAACAACTTTGTGATAGTGCTGCTAATATGTATTTTAGAGGGGGGGTACACATTTTGGCAGATGCGGTGATACAGCCTGATAAAATCTGCACCCCACCATAACTTTTGCTGGGAGGGAGAAATGTGCATCACAGAAGTGTAACCACAAGGTAAATTCACTGTGGAGCGACGTGTTGACACGATCACATCTGGTTTTACAGCGTTATGGTATCAAAGTCTTTGTCTGGACAAACTATTCCCAGTAGGTTATTTCAGTGTACAGTGTAACGTAATTAGTGTTCTGCACGGCAGAAGACAATGTGACGAAATTAGCATTAAAATGCATAAACGAATCGAGTCTGTAGTTTTTCGGCTTTTGCGCTTTATTGCAACGACTGTAGATCAGCAGCGTACAAAAACGAAGCTGGGCAAGTGGCTCCTCCTCCTTTGCGCGTTCACGTAGATGGGGATGCAATTTTTGACGGGGGTGCCCACCTTGGCACGACACCGGCCTTGTTCTTTTTTATTTTTATTTTTTTATCAGGCTATAGTTGAAACCAAAAGGGTGTCGCTTTGTTTCCATGCTGCAGGGTTCCTCTGTGGGCCCTGTCAATATTCTCATTCACCTCAGACAAATCCAGGTTGTGTAACAAATCCAGCAGTCGCACAATATGAGGACTGTTTGGAGCGTCGCAGCTCGTTAAAGTGTCCTAATCTATTTCAGGGGGGAATAAACACTGAAGTGGGGTGAGGTCATTGAAAACCAACTTTGTCACACACTTTCTCACAGTCTGTGGATTTTTAAAGGGTGTTACTGTACAGGAGAAAGCGGGTATTGTAGTGTTATGTTTATAAGGGGGAGAAAAGGCAAACGTGATATATTTAGTGAACTTTATTTAGGATTATAAGACAGGACTATAAACATTATATTCACATGGTTAGTTGCTGTTGAGACACAAGTGGTCACAATTAAACCACTGTTTAGACTGATGAGTGTGGGGTTGGGAATCCCGAAGGCTGGAAAGAGACAAAAGCAGGAAGTAAAAACGAAATAATACCCATGAGAAAACTAAAAGGAAGTAGCCAAAAGAAATATAAGTAAATAACACTGAGTCATAAAGAGTACAGTTGGGCTATATGTATCGTACCTGAGCACGTTTAACCTTTAAAATCTAAATATGGACACAGGCATGGTTAAATAAGCTCTTTGATCAGGACGAATGTGTCTCAGGAGGTACAGCAAATTGTCCAGGTATTGGAAGTTTGGTGGATGTATGTACATCACCCTGGCTACGACAGTCTGCATGTCAATGTACCCTTAGGAAAGACACTGAACTGAGTTCCCCCAGTGCATCCATTGGAGTGTGAGTGTGTCTGCGATTGAGAGACAAAGTGCTTAGGGTTATAAAAAAAGACTTAGATTAGTGTGCGTGCGTGTGTGTGTGTGTGTGTGTGTGACTAGGTGAATGAGGCCTGTAGTATGAAGCCCCTTTGAGACCTATGTAAGTATACCAGTCCATTTACTATGACCTGCTTCAAAAACTGGACCTGAGCAATGTTCAGCTGGCCTTGGCTACAATCTGCAGCACAAAGCATGATCGCTCCAACACTTTCTCAACTCTCTGGCTACCTCTAAAAGGTTTGTCACCACTTTCCCAATTAAGTGACAGCATACATAAAAGCACTAATCTCTTATATCCAGCAAAATGGCTTTTCAGTTTTAAGATGTTGAGTCGAGCGGAACTTTAACATTTAACATGCTAACTGAGGCTTGCAGAGTCTGTTTTTGGGTTTTGGGTTGTTGCAGTGCAGCTGGGTGAGGCAGTCGAGCGGGAGTACAGCCTAACACTAAACATTATAAGTCCAATAGGATAAAAGTAGATACACATATATAGCAGGGACCATGGCAGGGTCAGTTTGTTCAATCGACCAGCAGACAAACATTGTCACCCTAATGTTAAACCAACCTCAAAGGTCAACATCATTTTGGTACTAGAGGAAAAGTCAGACAGTCACAGGCACTAGTCACTATACTCTTTGGCTCTTTTTAGGGACCTTTTGTCTGTTTGGCACAGCCAAAAGAAGCTTATGAATGAGCCTTGATTTGAAAGGAAAAATTCTTCCAGTTTCTGAAACTGTGCTTGTTTAGCATTCGACTTAAACAGAACCTAAATGCTGGCAAACTGTTGGATGTTATAAGGTTAAAAATATAGGCGCAGTTCAGTCTGGACCAGTTTCTTGACCAACATCATCATCATCATCTCTGGAGCCACTAATTTTAAAAGAATTGCCTGTTTTTTTTTTTAGCTGCTTACCAGTTTGAACTGTTGAAAGAGGCTCTGTTTTCAAATGTGGAGAAAGCAGCGACTGTAAGTTAAAATAAAACACATTAAAAGCATCCTTCTTTAGACGCCCTGGAGGGTGTGCCGGTGAGATTCAGGTGACCGAGGGGAAAAATCCCCAAAAAAGGCTCTGAGTCTCGTTTATACGGCATGACTTCATATTTTTGTGCCTATGACAGATTTAACACTTTCCTCATATGTGCTTTGCTTGATTTTATTGCATGTGACAGTGGTTTTCATCATGGAATAATCTGGTTTGAGAACGCCAGACATAAGTCTAAATTCCTCCACAGGGAAAGTAAACACTAACAACCAGAGGAGCAGATTTCCTGGCTCCTGTCGCAAGAAACCGTCACATTGCTAAGGAGTAAAACAACAGAAGCAAGCCATGAAGGGACATTAAACAGGAGGCCCGGTGGTTGATCCTGGGAGACACTTGCCATTCGGGCGCTACTACAAAGCACCACGAGCCCGGTAAATGTCTCTCCAGGGCGGATCTCGCATCAGCAAAGAATTCAACATGAGCGCTCACCGAGGTGAATTGTGGGTTTAAATAGTTTAAGCAGACGTGCTACTTGATTGAGAGGGAGAGTACTCAGACAGGAGGGATGACTGTTTGGTTTAATGTGTCATGAAGAGAACAGCGTGACATGAATTCCCAGGTGCGGTCGCAGAGGACACCTGTAAAGTGATTGCCTCTTAAACAGCAATTACTACGAAGTGAGTCGCTGTTTCAGACAGCCGAGTGTGTCAGCCTGTCTGGATGGTTTGCAGATAAAGTCATTCTTGTCTGATTGGTTATTGCTACATAAGCGCGACATTTCTGGAGGCGTTGAGAGGAATCTTGTCTCACACCTCATTCAAAATGGTTAAAAACATTATGAGGTACCTACCTGCTTTCATCTTATTTAGTTCATTTTTCATTTTGTGTTAATTCTGCATTCAATAAATGATAAAGTGTGTGTATATCTGTGCAATGGCAAAAGAAAAACATCTCTGCAGTTCACAAAAGAAGGGAAAGGTCTGCACGCCCACGGCTTCAGTTTGATGACGTTGATTCCCTTTTAAAACAGCCTTGTGAAGCCGCGGTTCCAGTTCTCGGGCTCTTCTTCAGGCATGGAAAATGTTATCTGTGTAAATCAAAATCTACCCTTCAAAAAAATCTAAAGTTACACAGTAACTTCTTTTTTTGGCTTCCTGTTCTATTTATATGTCACATATGTACTGGACTTAATATATACTTATTTGCATTAGACTAATAATTTGGTCACTTGGTATGGTGGTCAGCTCTGGTGCCATAGCAGGAAGGTCCAGGCTGGAGCCTTTCTGTGTGGCAATTAGATCGGTTCTCTCCAGGTACTCCAGCTTCCTCCCGTGGTCCAAAGACATGCAGGTTCGTTCTAAATTGACTGCAGGTCTGAATGTGAGTGTGAACGGTTCTCTGTCTCTAGAGTGGCGACCTGTCCAGCTGCTTCTTGCTCTATGACTGCTGGGATGGCCTCCATCCCACCTTGAATTGCCTAAGTGGAAAAAATATGGATGGATGAATGGACTAAAAAGACAAGAAGTCCCAATCTCAGTGCACTGACTTAGAAATGTTGCTGATAATGGCACTCCTCAGCCCTGCAGTGTTATTGGAGTTATTGGAGACTGAAATGAAGTAGAATTAAAGATGGCGGTGTTGCTTTGTGTTTATGACTGATGCAAAATGCATTCGAACACTGAACGGTTTCATTCAGTCTTGGCTTGCAGTTATAATCCTCTGCATTTTACTTTGTTTTTGCTGGGATGATGGTACCAGCCATCTTTTGCCATCGTAATGCATGAAAATGTGAATTTGAATCATTTGTAATTGCTGGACGTCTCTAAGCTTGTGTGAGCGAAGCTTTAAATATTGTGAAATGGAAGCAAGACAAAACATGTTTGTCTCATTCTGGGTTTATAGCTTGTTTAATCCACGTTTGAGGGCGTTTGACATTTCTCTTAGTAAGGAGATATGCCCTAACAGGTTAGCTTTAGGCATGTTTTAAACTTTATCTGCACATGCTCCCACTAAGCTAAACTAATCCTGCTGGTCCCATGTGCATTTCTGGCCTGTCTCACCCTGTGTTCTCTTGTATGGATGACAATACAGCGAGAGGGTCGACTGTCCTACAGGAGCCATAAAATTCTGTTTTCAGCAATGATGCATTTGAACACCGGTCCTATTAGAATTCTCGACTGGAAGGCTACAGGAGGATTTGATGAAAGACAACAGCTGGAGACCACAAAATGTGTTCACAGATGTTGTGGTCCAGGAAGAGAAACATGAAGCACTAAAATGTAGAGACTATGTCCGGAAGGAAAGCCATTGTTCTATCGCTGCATTCAGCGCAGACACGAACGGACCAGAATAGAAACTAAAGCCTCTTTAGACACTTTAGGAGGGAAGTTGAGCTGATTTCTCCATCCAGGCAGAAATGTGACAGAAGCCAGACATTGGGATGTAATGTTTTTTAAAAAAAAAAAATCAGTTTGCTTTTCCTCCATGTTTTGTTGACCCGGCTTGGTGGCCTTTAAGAGGAAGCGGCGCTGTTATCTGCGGGGAGGAGGGGGGAAGCCCTCCACGTTCCCCTCCCGGAGAAAATGTCCTGGAGGAGCGGGAGTTTCTGCTTCTGGCATCTTTGCCGACCATGACCGAGAGCAGACAGTGTTTATTCTTTTCATGTTTATCTGAAATTGCCGCATCACTGGTTATTTGAAACAAAATGTTTGATAGCGCTGGACACCAGGAATGTAAACTGCACTTTCACCATCACTCCTTAACAGACCAGATGCAAATACTTGGAGGTTGCAGAGCGTGAAGCAAAAAACCTTCAGCACAACACTTCAGTTCATGCCAGCCGAACACTAAAAACACTTGCGAGCGGCCTTCTTTAATTCTTTAGCTCTGGGTCCTCTCATCGTTACGTCTGAGCCGGTGATGAAGAGAGGAAGGAGGGGTGGGAGGGTCTTGGCTCATTCCTTGATCCCTCTGGGAGATTTGAAAGTCTCTCAGCTGCACTGTGTTGAACCTTTCTGACTTTACAGAAACATGTCAAAGCCACTCTTCACCCAAAATAGGTTAGTGATCCTGAACACAACCATATCTCTAAACTGGAGACTTTTCTTATCTATGATCCTCATTCACACCACATATGTCTTTTTAAGCCCACATCTGCCCTGACTTAAATGTTTTTCAGGAGGATAGTTAAGCCTCCCGCACTTCATTTCCTCACTCTTTTCCTTTTGCTGCTGCAAAAAATAAGGGTCACATGCCCTCCTAATGCCTCACTGTGTGCTCAGTAATGACAGTGGGATGTCTGTGTGCCCGGCCTTATTTCCACCTGTTCTTCCTCTGCGCCATGACCTGCCACTCTAATCATTTGTAGATTCATGAGACGGTAAATGTAACTTCACCATTTAGGGACTGATGCAGAGCTCAGAAAGCAGGCTGAGTACAGCTTTAAAGTTGGAGTTGAAGTTGGAGGCTCATTCCACACAAAATCCATCAAATCTGGAACAAAATCCTTCAAATCAACCAATTTTTTCAAAAGTACAACAAATTTGGTGTATTTGACAAAGCCAGGCGGGACCTTACCTTCATACTGTGAGTATTTCTCACGTTACAGACCCTCAAGATAAACTTCAAACTTTGAAAACTTCATGCTGCTCCCGTGCTTATGACGTTAGGAGGGCTCAAAGGTAACACAAACTAAAAGCAGTAAAATTTCAACCCATGTCTGCAAATGCTTGCAACTTATTAATATTAACTTATTAATATTCAGCCTGAATGCAAAGTTTTGCAAGTTCTTGCTGGTTTATAGAAGTGCCAGGTATATTTTTAACATGAGACGTGTCACGTTGGCCAAAGATGATAATTAAAGCGTCTAAATTCAATAACCCTGTAAAAGGATCAGATTTATAGCAGAAGTGCTGCAAACGCCACACTTTTCATGGTTCACTAAAGAGTCAAACCTGGAATCCTGCACTTTAAGAGTTGTTTGTCACTCACTTTTTTCTGCCTTGTGTATTTCCCTAGTTTCCTGCGATAAACGTCGCATGTCCGAGTCTGCAGAAAAGCACTGTTCACGAGGAAGCTGTTGACAAAAGAAACAGGCCGGACAAATGAGCTGTGTGGCCCTTGACATGCAGTTCAAACGCAGATTTAAACAGAAAAAAGCCTTTGAAACTGAGAATGTCGTGTCAGTTTGCCTCCCTACAGTTAATATTGTTTAGTTGTTCTTTAGTCAATGCCAAAAACGCCACAGGAGGTTTCACGCAGGAGCGAGCTGGGAGTGAGCTTTTACTCTCTGTGAGTAATGATGAAACGGGAGAAGCTTGTATATCATTACAGCAGTGAGTAACAGTATATCAACATTAACTGCGTGCTTATTCAGCCCTTTCTGTGCTTGTAGCAGCTGAAGGATGGAGAGGTTCCTGAGTAATGTTTAACCTCAGACTGCAGTCTAACATTTTTCAGTAGATTAACTCTCTCCTGTTGGCCTTTATTTCCTCACTGTATATTAAAAAAACCCTTCTTCCTGCCTTCTCTCTGTGGCTTCCTAATCTCACTTCTCCCCCTCCTTCCTGTGCTGCATTCTTGCTGATATTGAATCCTAAACTGTGTCTGTGAATCATCTGTTTTGTTTTGTTTTTTGCAGGAGGTCGGCTTAAGAAAGAGGCGTCATCATGAGTGATCGGTTCGACTGTAAAAACTGCAATGAGTCCTTGTATGGGCGCAAGTACATCCTGGTGGAGGACAATCCCCACTGCATCCCCTGCTACGACCGCCTGCACGCCAACACCTGCCAGGAATGCAAAGAAATAATCGGACACAATGCAAAGGTAAGCTGGCATTATATTTTGTATTTTAAAAGGCGGAGCTGCAGGTAACTAAATAATTTGGGTATTTAGTTATTTAAACTCCGATCACAGCTTCTTGGAGTCCTGGAGGAAGGCTAGCAATACCTTTGATTTTCCACTATTTTTACTATACTGTCACATCAAGGAAGATGTAGGAAAAAAATAGGAGTTATAGCTGTGGATCTTTGTCCAAACTTTATTGGATCCATGTCACGTGGTGTGGATTGGAAATAATTTATAAGTCTGCTGAAATTGCAGTGTTTGAGAGTCTACGCACATACTCACAGAACCGAAGTTACATCCAGTAACAACTATGCTTCTAGCTAAGGGATATTTTCTTTTGTTAGGGATATTTTCTTTTGTTAGGGATATTTTCTTACCCCTTACACCACTTCAGGTAGGCTGTGACATCATTTAAAGGGCACAGCCTATCCTGGATATTGTGACTGACATTGTCCATCCCTTCTGGTGGTTTCTACCTGAAGTTCAAATCACCTGAAACTGATTTCATGAACATTAAAATTAATTTACTAGAGTTCACCAGATCTCAGCCCAGTAGAGCACCGTGGGGATGTGGTCAAACAAGAGATTCACATCATAAGACCAGAAAAGCAACTCAGCCTGCATTGTATCCTCCCACTGGTCTATCCCTGCATCACTCCCTGCTGTTTCAACCCCCTCACCACCCCACCATCCACCCCTGGCTCCATCACCCATCACTCCCCAATTTACAGTGTAACATACTTGTGGGAAATGATAAGCAAACATCTCCCTGGAGCCGACAGGCAGACGTTTGGGTGGTGGAGGGGTCATAACTCCTCAGTTTACCGTGTATCAGATTTATGGGAAGTGATGGAGTCTAGATGGCAAACTATAATGACTATAACGATGTAACGGTGCTCTAATAAATCAAGCATTTGATCTACTATTGTCAATCAGCTCTGAATTAAAATGCACATAAAACTTGAATAAGTATGTGAATAAAACAATTTATACATGTGAAAAAACTGTAAAAAGTTTTTACACTGTAGTGTTGCCGCTTTTACTTAAGCAAATGTTTCTTCCTCCAATGAAAATTGTGCATGTCGGAGTCCCTTACAATTTTTCCAGCTGCTGTGGCTGGAAATCATAACTCTACTTGCGGACCACCAAATTGTCAGTAATCCCCTTTAAGTTGTCCAAAAGCCTTCGCTGAGTGAAAATTAAAAACGCTGTCCTGAAGGAAACACCCACAGACGCCACCAGGCCACCAGTGTCCTGTGAGTTATGGACTCCCTGTGAGGGAGCGCAGTAAATTACCGTCCTGCTTGCTTTGGCTGCACAACACGTAGCAGCACGCATCGCTCATCCCGCTCCATCCCCGTTCCCCGCTGTGAAACCCCATGCCTCAAAAGTACGTTTTTCACCCACCCTTCAAATAAGCCATTTATCACAGAGCTCGCATGAACTGCATGTGAACTGGAACACAAGCAGCTGTTACAGAGAGAAAATACAAAGTGAGTTTTTCCGAGTTTTAAGAAAATCATGATGAAGAAAGGGGGAACTCCTCTGTAAACTCTTCTGTTTGGAGACAGCGGGGTGCTGTGGGCACATAATCTCTAGCCTTTTTCTAAAAAAACTAAATAAATCAAGAACCAACTTGTAGCCTGCATTGTTTTAGTTCCCTGCTTTTGAATCAAACAGTGAAGCGGGACTACTGTGTGTCCAGAGAGGCTCAAGAAGTACGATCATTTTCAACTTTAATCTCACATGCTGTCGCTGCACACTTGCATCTGTAAGAAATACACTGTGTCACTTGCATTGCACGGTAAATAGTTTAATACAAATATCTGTAACTAAGACAAAATGACTCATACATTCATAAAAGTACATTTTTTGCTCTTTTGGCTTAAGTGAGGCATCTTTCATCTGTTTATCCACAGTTTAAAAGAATAATTACTCCTCATAGTGTTTATCATATCATTTACACACAATGATAATATAATGCAGGTGTCAAACAAAAGGCCCGGGGACCAGAATCAGCTCGACAAAGACTCTAATCGGGCCTCACTTCACAGCTGTGGAAAATGTGAAGGAAAGAGTGAATTTTAGACGTTTAACTTTTATAAGTTTTCCAGCTTTGCTGATAAATATCTATCACATCATCATTCATGTTACACAAAAGAAATTAGATAACAGATTAAAATAGATTCACTAGTTACAATAGAAATTTGTCTTTTTTACACTGCATACACAGGATACGCTGTGTATCAATGGCACACTGTCCACTGGTCATGTAGGTACACTTTTTCTGTAATTTTACACGTTTATTTCTTACTATTTAAAAGTCTGACAGATTTCTTTCCATAATAACAACAGAATTTTGTTATGATGTAGAACAACTGAGATGCACTGTTGAAATTGAACTTCTTTTCCTGACATTAACAAATATGAAGGATTAAATGTATAAATAAACTTCTGAAGCCTGATAAAGGGGGAGTTTTGCTGGTCTGACCCATTCAAGATCAAAGTAGGATGCATCTGGCCCAAGACGTAAAATTGTGATAAAGATCAAGGAACTTTTTAAAGAATCATCCACCCATGTCCACACATACCTCGCTGTAGATATCCAGGTAAAAGTGTCATTGAGAATCTCTGCAAGTTGAAAAGTTGAGACCTGAGCAACAGGGCACAATGAAGTACATAAATATAACACACATACAGTATTATATGCAGTATCATGTGCAGTAACAAAGCAGTCACAAGAAGTCTTTTTTCCTAATTCTGAGTCTGGAGACAAACATTTATAACGTATTGCAAGATTGTAGGTAGTACTGGATGTGGTTTTTACACACATAGGCAAACAGGTAAGCAGGAAACAACCGAAAAAGAGATTTAAATGCAAAAACTAACCGATGGGAAAGCGAGAACAGTGATGTTCATGATTTTCAAAGCCAGCAATAACACATAAAGCAACACAGTAAACAATGTCCAGCCTATTTAGGTACTGGCTTTTTACCTTTATTTACCCAACAAAGGTAAAAAACGTTGCAGACGTGCTTCTCACAGCACCTAATTTGAGCTTTTGGACATCCATGTGCCAGGAAATTAAAGGGGAAGCTCATTTCATGCCTCAGATGCATTTCTTGCCACAATTAAAGCAACAATTTTCCCTTTAGGAGAAATCATATTGTTTATTGTGTGTAGTACAACAAGAAAGTCAAACTTTCGGCAGAAACCTACAGTTTTAGTGTAGCTTTAGTTTTAGTCACTAAAAGCCTTTGTTGTATCCACTTATTTGAACTTTTTACCGTCATGTTTTAAGTAGAAATGTTCATCCATCCTTCCACTTCTGTTTATCCAACTCAGCCTATCCCAGCTACCATGAGAGGCGGAGAGCAGGTTTAGTCTAAATTGGGTTTCATTTTAGCTTCTTATTGTGAGCAGCTAATCAGCAGATGTGTGTGTGCAACAAGAACAGAAGAGAAGAGAACAAAACAGTATTTTATTTTCATTACCCCGAGCTTCTTTAACCAATGACACACTTTAATCTGAAGCTTCACATCTCTCGTCTTTCCTCAGGAGCTCTTCTATGAGAACAGACATTACCACGAGCACTGCTTTCGCTGCTTCCGCTGCGACCGCTCTCTGGCAGACGAGCCCTTCACCAGCCAGGATGATGCTCTGGTGTGCAGCGACTGTTACTGCAATGAATATTCCTCCAAGTGTGTGGCCTGCGACAAGACAGTCATGCCAGGTAGAGACAATGCAGACCGGCTTTATTGCTTTTTTTCTTTTTTCTTCTTCCACTGAACCATGTTCATAAACCGCCTCCTCTGCAACAAATCGCTCAAACTCAAACATTCAGTGCCGATACCGTAAAGTTCACACCCTCTCTTTGTAGGAGTTATCTGGGGGGGTGTGACAGCTTAGATGTGACAGTGTGATTGTTTCCTCGCTCTGCTGAAATCCTCCCAGCAGAGTTCCTGCAACTGTGATGAAACACGCAAAGTATCGGTGTCAGATGACTGAAAATTACACAGGATTGTGGGTTGTGATCAGACTGGTGTGCCTGTAAAAAACTGCTGCCCTCTTACCCCATTTCTTAAATGTGCAGCCAAGTTCATGTTCAAAACACCGTCATGCTTTAGAGCTGCCTTTCAGGTCCCAAAAGTTGTAAAACAAGCTCAGTGATTAAAGGATCTGATGTCCAGTTTCATATGCATGACTGGCTGCCAGCTTCTCTAAACCTCGGTGGTGAGTGATTCTGAACTAAAGGGCACGTACAAAATGGTTAAAACTGTGCTAGAACGCCGTGGAGCCATGTACGCAGTGGCTTCGTTACTGCCTGTCACGCTGTTTTGATGCACTGGAGCTGCAGCAGTTTCCCAGTGCATCAAAACAGGTTGAGCCGTCACACTGAATCACCACTTTTGGTTTTCACAGACTTCGTATGAATGTTATCAGATTTCGTTCCAGCTTGTATTTACAGCAGAGATCAAAGAGGAGCCAAAAGTTACACATGAAAGAACATTAAACGATCAAAAGGTTTTTGCTTTAGGCCCTGATTACTTTTTTTTTCTCTTACAGGATCGAGGATGTTGGAGTACGACGGCTCCACGTGGCACGAAGACTGTTTTGCGTGTCACGCCTGCGAGAAGCCCATCGGTACAGAGGCCTTCATCCCAGACAAAAACAACTACTACTGCGTGCCCTGCTACGAGGGCAGGTTTGCTCCTCAATGCAGCCACTGCAAAAAGGTGCAAAAATTATCTATTCGTCAAAACCTTGCTTTAGAAAATGCCAGAATACGCCAAAGTATATCACTGCAAAGCCCAAAACGACAGCTTTCTTCTGTCTTCCTAACAATTTAAACCCCTAAAGCACATAGTCTACCACAAAAAATCTAAATAAACCAGGTTCCTGAGTAATCAACGCTACATAACCACTATACAACTTATATACAGAGCACCTGAAGTCAAAAAGTTACCTGTAATGAACTCAAAGCATGCCTTTATTCAGAAGGTGGATCATACAAAATACACAACATCAGGGAAAGCACACAGAGTCCAAAATGCTAATCAGGAGAACACGAGACAGCAGGAAGCACACAGTACAACGCAACAAGTGAACACAGATGGCCTAAAGCTACTTAATCACACACGGTAATGTGTGAAGTGGAGACAGCTGGGGCAAACTAACACAGGTGTAGGTATTTGCAGAACCAGGATGAAGACGGGTAAAAGCAACACAAGGAAGAACAAACAAATGACCGCCAAAAATAAAGCAGGAAGTGAAACATGATAACAGAAACATAGAAACAAATGAACCTAATACAGGGGAATTGACATGTAGGGATAAAAGGAAACTCTAAAACGTAACGAGAGAATGAGACTTAAAAGAAAAAATACATGAAAGAAACAAAAACTATAACCAGGAACTAAGAAAAAGGGAAAGTAAGAAGCATAGATTTCATAATTAAAAGGCTGTATATAGCCCTGTACAGCAGATCAATCTATTGACTGTGAAGGAGAGATCAGAGGTCAAATATATGACATTTTAAATCTTTATACAGTACTTTCTATATTTTAACATTACACAGCACACTTGTAAGAATCACAGTTTCTACGTTTTGAGGCCTTTTGTCGACCAGTAAATCATGAATCATGACCTCAGGAGATGTCAGTCAGATTTTAATGGAGTGTTAACAGGACCCCACTCTACACCCCTACAAAGTTGTATGAGAATTCAAAGTTATTGACCCATCATGCTTATAGACAGAATGCATGCATGCAAACAAGGGAACATACGGAAATATTCAAATAAACAAAACTAGAAAGTCCATAACTCAAAAATACAGCGCAAAGAAGTTGTTGTTTTTTCTGAAAAAATGTATGTAGTGTGAACAAGTTTGTTAAACACTACCCTGCTACCACTAAACACTACTATCCATCGTTCTGATGAATATAACAGATAAATGCACATAAGTGTACACATTACAGCTAATCTAAATCTGTCTCATCAAACGCACACTTCTGAAGTCAGAGGTTTACATCCACCCATCATGGGCATGAATATCATGGCAATTTGGGGGTTTTGAATTATTTCTTTGACCTGATCTTTTTCTAGGATGGAATAATTTTACAGCTTTAATGACTTAAAAAAAACAAGAATCAGTACACACGTTTGATTTATTTTGGATTTTCTCTAAATGTTTCTCCAGGTCATACAGTTTCTCACAACTGTGTGGCCTGAGGGCCACAATCGGTCTGGCAAAGAGTCCAAACCCGGCCACTGGACGACTTTGCAGCGTATAAAAACTGCAAACAACGAAGCCAAAACGTTTGGACTTTTTATTGTATTTTGCGTCAGAAAGTTGGAAGTTAAGAAGGAATCACATCTTGATCTGTTCTTAATGGTGGTCCAGACTCATATGTTCCCAATCAGAGGTCTTAATTACACTAAATTTTACAGCCCATTTACCGACAAAGACATTACCTCTGACGTGCCATAATACAACAGCACCCGGTGAGGCACGCTGATGGGTTTCTTTAATATACCGCAGAAGCATTTCTTTGAAATAACATTAAACTGCCTGAATGTGGAAAAACTGAGATGTATTGTTGAAATTCCACCTGTAGGAAATCTTGAAAGAAGCGTAAACTCACTGAGAAACAAAGCACAGAAAAAATCCTGAGCTTTGTGCCAAATCTGTGCCAGGATCAGGAGCTTTAGAAGCACGATCTTAATGATCTGAATGTGTTACATGTCTTACTGACCCAGTTTGTGTCTCTCAGGCTCTGACTAAAGGAGGGGTGACCTACAAGGACGAGGTGTGGCATAAGGAGTGCTTTTTGTGCACGGGCTGCAAAACGCCGCTGGCTGGCCAACCCTTCACCTCGCAGGGGGAGAGTCCATACTGTGTCAAGTGTTTCAGTAACATGTATGCAAAAAAGTGCGCCGGCTGCAACTCGGCAATCACAGGTTAGTAATAAGTGCATTCCCTCAGTGCTTACACAACAAGTTGTGGACTTGCAAAATGATGTTCATGCAGTGCTCCTGGTTTCAGGTTGGAGACACCGTGCGACTCCCCTTTATTCTGTTTCGTGTGTCTTCGTGGTCGTCTGTCAATAAAGGCCTAAACAGTTATCTTTAGCAAACAGGTTTCGGCAGGTCTGGTGACTCAGGGCTTAAATTCTGAGGCTGTCTGTGTCCTCTGTGTGGATTCTCCCTGCTATTCAAACAAATTAATTCACAGTGAATGCTTTTAATGTCAGACAGCAGCAGAAGAAAATGTCCAGTTTCCACTAGAAATGATTTAAACACACTGGATATAGCTGTAGATTGGCGAGCTATCCTTCAGAAGAGATGCTGATCTAAGGCTGGATGCTCCACTGGAACGGGAATGCTGCCATTATGGCGTAAACTACATGCTGTAAACACTTGTGATGGATATAAATGATACAATTGTACTATAAACACCACTAAAACATGATTTTATTTACTTTAATCTTCAAAAACTGATTTTCTTGGCCAATTCCACCAAGTTTTGATCACATAGCATTCTTATGATGCTCGTTTTGAGCTCCATGTGTTTATTCTTGGACTCTACTGGAGTAGCTTTACATGATTCATCTTCTAAAGTAGTCCTCATTTATCCTATGCTGAGGCCTTCATGCAGCACTTTAGTTCGTCCTCTGTCCAGTACAAGCTTTTTAACTCCTCTCCCTTTAATCCAATGTGTGCCTAAAATGACCATATTAGTAACATCCCCTCTCTGTGACGCAAAGAGTAGATGAACTGTGCAAAACTCAGTGCATAGAGCAGTCTGAAGCCTGGATGTTTGGCTCACAGGGATTATGTTCACATAAACTGAGCCATAATCACTCGGGCCTAAAGACTGGTTAGCAACCCCCTCTCAGCCACTGGTAACTATGGAAAAAGTGATTGGCAAGTAGTTGCTGGAAGTTGCTAGCAGGTGAAAGTGGACATAAAGAGAGTGCTGCAACGAAAACCTTCCGATTGCTTTGGTCACTGGAAATATGGACCAATCATTTCCTAAGTAAAAGCTGCACCTTCTGACATGACTTGGTTTCACTTGTAAGTCACACCGTGTCATATGAAGGTGAAAAGCTTGCGTCGGACTCAGCGAGTACTTGGCACATTCATTTTTCCTCCAGCAACAAGAGGTTGCCAGATGGTCTCCAGGCCTGATCTCATTATTTGACATTTTGGCCGTCTTTAATATGAGTTTCCACCATTTAAACTGTATATAAAGAGGAAATAAAGAAAAGTGTCCAAACAGTTAGCAAACACTAAAGAGCACCATCACCCCCACATCTGAGTTATTTTGTTTTCTCATGATTAATGTAAACAGTCATTTCCTTTAGCTCTGCTTTTGGCCGCTACTACTTCATAAGGGAAATATTTGTCTGCTAATTGCAGCATTATGTTTTCTAGCTAGGCCAGTTCATGCTTTGCTCCATGTGGACAAGGGTCTGTATGCCTCAGGACACCAAACCAGAGCTTTTTTGAGGATAATCCACACCGTAGTTATTTTATATTTAAAAAGTTAAAAAAAAACACAAAGTGCCTATACTAAACACATAATTGCCTCTTTCTTCAAACACTGTCTCCACCAATAATGCCAAAATTTTCCAGAATTCCTGTGTTGTCTGGGCACATTGGTTGGGATTGAAATGCAAAAAATTCAGACACAAAATTTTCTATGAGTCTATGAATTGTCTATAAAATTGTGTCCAGAAAGCAAAATATTAAGTTGAAACTTATCATAAAGCTCGGTAAATCGAATTAAAGAGCTGCAGATTTAGGTGCTAGTTCACTTCAGATTGATTCAGCTCATAGACTGTATTTAAAAGATGTACATAGCTTTTGTGGCGTCACCCACTGGTTTGAGATGTGGAATTTTGAAACCTCTACATTTGCGTCTTTGGCTGCTTTTAATTTCTTTTTTTGGAACCAGGAGTGACCAAATTTACATTAGTAAATGAAGCTGTATTCAAAAGGTCTTACACAGACCTAAAGGCTCGTCAGTGACCCCCTAGCAACCTCGAGTTGTTAGGGGAAAATATATATTTCCCAACCTTTTTGGTCAGTGGTTGGTTGCTAGGTTAAATCTCTGAAAAAGTGTGCTGCAAAAAAATCAGATTTCCGCCATCACCCATATCTTGCATGGTAGACGCTGACTTGTCTGCATTTATTTGCAAACTAAAATGGAAATGGAGACTTTTTACCTTCAAACTAAAAGATGTGACTTTTATTTTGAAGGTGAAAGGTTGATAGGTTGCTGTGGTTGCTAGGGAAGGTCACTGACTGGTCTTTTGGCCTTTTGTAAGGGTCTGTGGGGACTGACTCACTTTAGGAGTCAGCCTCAAAACAAGGATCTAAAATCATTTTTGAGAGAACCACAAAGCTAAAAGAAACCAAACAAAAGATCTACACAGGGTGAAACAAAACAAGTACAAGAAGACTCATTATGAACTTTATCTTTTTCCATCATTAACTAAGATGCCAGAGATAAATGAGGATTTAAATTAAATGCTCTCGACCGCAGCTATGAGCTGCAATACTTGAGGGCACACAGGGTTGGCAATGCTTTGTGTGTTACTGCCAGCTGCTGATGTTATCACGAATCCATGAACGTTATTTCCGCAGTTTTACGAGACTCTTATGAAAGCCTGCTTTCCACCCCGAGTGAAAGAAAAAAATCCTTTCATTAGTCGCTCATGTGCTGCTTGTTTGTCTTTGCAGGGTTTGGAGATGGGAAGTACGTTTCTTTTCAGGAGCGGCAGTGGCACCAGCCGTGCTTCAAGTGCTCGCGTTGCTCTGTGTCACTGGTGGGCTCCGGTTTTTTCCCCGACCGAGACCAGATTCTGTGCACAGACTGCAACAACGAAGACTGACCCTGAAACGCCATGGCGAAGTATATGAGTCTGCAGCCGCCAGCAGAAGAAAACTTCTAACTCTCAGCTTTGCACATGCAGTTTCAACGATCACTCAGCGTAAAGCTGAACCAAGCTCAGTTTTTTACGATTGAAACCAGCTCTTCGCACACGGACATGTATATGTAGATGCAGAAAGTCTCTTGTATTACTTACTGTTTTTTCTAAATGTTTCTGTTTTGCACATTAAAGAATTGATAAAATATGCAAAAGATCTATGTAAACATCTAAATTAATGTCCTGTGCTTGGCAAAATTATCCTTAGTTTTTTTACTGATTCTTTTTTAAGCAGTCTCGCACTATGTTAACACCTTTTCTCTTCAGCTTATGAAAACGTTTTACTGCTGTACATGCAATAAGATGTCATCAAATAAACAGTGGTTGGTAAATGGTGGATTCATCTGCATGAACACACAGATCGCACTGTAGATCTGAATCGGCTAGTGGATAATATGGAATAATTATAGTAACATTTGTACTTTTCTGGGCAATTTTATTCATTTTAGGGTCAGTTGTTACAGTTTGTGCACTCTGCATGTCTGTGGTACTCTACTGCATTCCCAGAATATAAAGGATACCTATCTATGGGAAGGCATTTAGCCTCTAACATGCAGCTGGTCGCTGGGTCAGACCATAAATGAACCGTTCTGGAGTTTATTTTGAACCGCACAAACACCACCTCCTCTAGAGGGTCTCAGTGCAGCTGTTTTAGACAGGAGGTGGCAGTGGCAGAGTTGAAGATGAAAGCATTTTCATTGGGAGTCAGCAGGACAGTCAGGATTAGAAATGAGTACATCAGAGATATGCGTCAGGTCAAGTTTGGATATCTGTAGAGATGTGAAAATGTATATATTGGAAAAAGGATGCTGAATATGGATCTGCTAGGCAGGAGGAACAAAAGAAGACCACAGAGAAGGCACGTGGATGTCGTGACGCAGGACATGCAGATAGTTGATGCTGACAGAAGGAGATGCTAGGGGAGGGTGAGATGGAGGCATGACTTGTTTTGGGAGCGGCCAAAAGAAGAAGACCTGAGTTCAGTTATTATTCACATCTGCACAAACAAAGCAGTTTTTTCTAATAGTTTTCATGTTACAAGGAAAATAAAGATATGCCTTCTTACTTAATAAAAACCATTACGTCATCCTAAAATGTCATGGCAACCAGTTTCTTAAAAAAGCACGAAACAATCACAGAATGATTTTCTTTTTGAAAAACCCCACCCATTTCCCAAAGAAAGGTTCACGAGGGTCGTCCTAGGAAGACTTTCCCTTAGTATTACTTACATAATTTGGATAAATATTTACAGTTCAGAGCTTCTGAGCTCATCTGCTCTGATTGTGTTTATATGAATGCTATGCCAGGCCGGTGTCAATGGCAGGGGAAAGAAACGCAAGACCTCCTCACCAAGCTGATTATTTACTGCTAGTTTTTTTTTAGCTGGATGCTCCAGCTGGAGATCTCCAATTTTGACATTGAAAAGATAAAGGTCCGTGTGGCGGAGGCGTGGTCTCGGGCCTGCTGCAGAGCAGACAGAGGTGACAGCAGAGGTGACGCAGCGAGCTCTTGGGGGCGGGACGGAACCCAAGAGCTCGGAACCAGCTGATAATGTGTATTTTCAAAGTGTGTTGTCTACCTGACAGCAGCGTGCGGGACGGAACCAGCTGATAATGTTTATTTTCAAAGTGTCAGCTGATAATGTGTATTTTCAAAGTGTGTTGTCTACCTGACAGCAGCGTGCGGGACGGAACCAGCTGAT